>CAUYON010006446.1:0-57000 GCA_963573935.1 Arctocebus calabarensis | reverse complement strand
CACACCTACGGTGCATCTTAGCAGGGTACTGGGGAAACTTATTAAATGTAGAGTATCAATGTCTTTATATAGTGATCAAGAAAATGCCATGAAGGCTATCTGTAACAGTACGATGAAAACATTTCTGAATGTACATGAATCGTGCCCTATGATTGCACCAATGTACAGAATTATGATTCAATAAAATTATAAAAAAAAAAAAAAGAATTGTAAAAGTGTTCCTTTAAATTGCGATGGATGTGTTTCAAACCAGTACACTGAGACCCATAAATCCATCAACGTACACAGTTATGATTTAATAAAAACAAACAAACAAAATAATGAAATGAATTTGTCCTTTCAGAATTTTTCTCGCCGTCATTATTTTTCACTTCTTTTACCGTAACATGCCTGAGTGTGAGTTACTTGTTCTCATCCTGCTTGGACTTCTTAGTGTTTATTCATCAATCTGGGGCTTAATTTCTTTCAAAAATTTTGGGTGATTTTTTACCTTTATTCAGGTCTTTCTTGCATTCCCCAGAGTCTTTTACATATATAGACTTTCTGTGTATTACACATCTCTTTAGTCCTTTCTGTATTGTCAATCCCTTTTTCGATTTTTTTTTTTTTTTTTTTGCAGTTTTTGGCCAGGGCTGGGTTTGAACCCACCACCTCTGGCATATGGGGTTGGTGCCCTCCTCCTTTGAGCCACAGGCACTGCCCTCCGTTTTGTATATTTTTAAGCTGACGTATTTTTCTGACTTATTAACCCTCTGTCTTATACACCTTTGGTAGCCAGTTAGTGTAGACCAGTGTTTTTTTTAACCTTTTCTATTTCATGGCATACTTGAACCTATAGTTGAAATTCCACATAACACTTATATTAATCAAAAAAAAAAAGTAAATAAAAGAATACACTTATTGTGCTTTGAAATGCTTTCAAAAATAATTAATGATCTTTAAAAGTTTTTGCAGCACACTGGTTGAACATCACTGGTAGAAGCAGATTACCCTAATTCAATCAGGGATTGAGCCATTTATAATGAGTTTCAGACGCGATCTTCTAATTAGCCATTATTATTTCTAGTATATGCTCCTTCAGGGAGTCTCACTGAATGCCCAAGGTTTGTTGTGCTCTTTCTCCTCGCTAGGATCTGCCTTCCATGTTGTGATCTCCAAACGGCAATGAAATTCTGTGCCTGTTAGCGTCTGTCTGCTTTTAGCTTCGGAGCCTTTCACCCCACATGGCATATGCAGGAACTAGTGACTCAAAGGGAAAAGCTGCCAAGAACAACACACTTAAGTTTTCCTTCTCTCTGGAATCCTGGGTCTCCAAGTTTGGTTGCCTTGATAACTTTCTGGTGTGTTCAAACAGTTTTAAATTTTTATCTAGCTTTTATTTTTGCTTTCAGTGGGAGGGTGGTCTGCTATAACCTATTTCTTCCTAGCTGGAAATATAAAATTCTAGATATTTTCATAAGCCTATGTTAATGGTAACTCCTCATAAAGCTTTTTTCCTATCATCTCATCAGAAACAATCACTCCCTCAACTACATTCCTAAGGATGTAGTAGTGATTAAGATCAGATGTAGAGCTATTAAAATCACCCTCCATCATGATTTTGGACAAGTTAACTTCCTTTTGCCTCAGTTTTATCAGTTGTAAGACAGAGAGAATAGTTGTATTTATGTCACAATGTTGTTACAAAGATTAAATGAGATAAATAAGTAAAACATAAGAAAACAATAAAACAATAAGAATTGGCATGTTAGACATTTTTAATAGTAATATTGGTAATATAATGGCATCTTTCATTAAATATTTTGTTAAGAAATATCTTCCTTGTCTTTGCTTATTTCCCAACTTCGAGTAATTTCCACACAAAATATCTATTCATTGTATTGATAGATGAATGCAAAATTAATTGCATACATGCAAATTGGTTAATTCAATAATATGAAATAGTAATTTGTTTTCAGAGACTCATAAGGGGGAAAAGTTTAGCTCTTGTGAAGGAAACTTGGATCTTTAGATTTCCATCTCCATATTATTGTTTTTAACTCTTTGAAAGTGGAAAATTATTTTTTATTTTCATCTCTTTATCTTTTGCATTTAGCTCAGTTCTTGGTTGATAAGAAATATTTAGTGTTTGTTGAATGACTGAAGAAGTGCGATTTTTATCTTATTTATTACTATGATTATCTGTGGCCTTTAATTATATAGATTTCAACTGACCAAATCTTCAAAATTAAAAGAAAAATTGCACTAATTTCTCTTTAGAGAGTCAGTTTTAATTCTTTTTCTTTTCCCTGTAAGCTATATTTGCCACTGACTTTATTTGAACAGCTGCCTAGAAATGATCCACATCAGTCAGATATGTTTCTGTTATGCTGAACTCTCATGATACAAGTGTCACTCAGGTGTCCACAGACAAACACCAAAGAATTTAAACACCTCATATGCTACAGAGACATTAAAAGATTTTTTTGTATTTTTCTTTTAAGCCAAGATTGTCTTTTTAAACTTTTGATCCTAATCTTCATTTCTCATAACATTTGCCAAAGTCTCATGGATTTTATTTTCTATATGTTGCCTTCCTGGCTATTCTTTGATGAAGAGAAGAAAATGTTCAAAGACTTGATCTGGACAGCAGAGCAGTGCACAGCTGTGATGTTTCTTTTTCCTCTGTCTTGACCTTACTCTGAAGACAGTACTCCTTTAGGCTCAAACTCCTGAAATTGACTGAAGTATCTCTTAGGGAATGCTTTAGTCATAGCAAAAAAAAAAAAAAAAAAAAAAAGCTATTTAAATTCCATTCCAAGTGCAGCCTCCCTGTACTTTATAGATTAAAGTGGGAAGTACCATTGGGAAGGGAAAAGGAATCATGAGTATTTAAAGTTTATCACAAATGAAAAGTTTGTGAACAAAGCCTGCCCAGGAGACTGGGGTTTGCATTGCATCATCTATTGAATCAATCTGAAAAAAGCAATGTACACCAATTGTACCCAAAGAAGGGAAAGCCAACATGTGCCTCGTTATCATCCCAAGAGATGCCAACACCTATGATCTGTTCTAACCTCTTGATCACCTTTAGACATTTTTCCTTTAACCTGCACAAGTCTTATGGCTCGCACACCAGACAAATTATTTTTTAAGTCAATTATAATTGATTTTTATTGTATTTTTCACAGGATTTTGAGATGAAGAAAATATATGAGAAAGATATTTGTTAGATGAAGACAAGAGAAAAGAATTATCTGACATAAAATGACTCAGTCCTCAGGTTAATACTTTATTGGAAAGGAAAACCAGTAGCCTTTGAGTGATGTTTATGACAACAGTATTAAATATGTATTCATTTATCTATTGAACCAACATTAAAATATGTTATGTACTGGGCACTGCAAAATGGCAAGTGAATTTACCAATCCGAGTTTGTTAGAGTCACAGTACCAAGCACTGATGAGAATACAAACTCTAAAACAATGCCATTAGATGAAATGATACAAACTCTATCCTATAGCTTTAAAGGTAAACAGAACAACTCTGTCCACTCCCAATTATGTCTTACTTTCATTGCTTTCACCATACTACACATCAAATCATTAGGCAAGTAGGCATCTTAGTTATCAGATCTGGTGCACAACGGTGAATGAATGATATGAAGTCCATTGTCTTTATTGCCACTGAAAAAATTATAATTCCTCCACTGATTAATTCATTTATTTAACAAACATTGTGATTTGATTGTATCCAAGGACAATCTTTATAAATACACACTAAGTTCAGTATATTCCAGATTGTTGTGGTTATTGAGTCTGAATGACTAGCAGATTTGTTGGTAAAGGAACAGGTAGTAAATATCTCAGTCATCATGGATCACATTCATCTCTTTTGCTGCTGCTGTTTCTGCTGCTGCTTTTTACAATTTAGTATTACTTTTAATTGACAAACCATAATGTATTATATATCTGGCATACAATGTGATACTTTCACACATAGATACAACATGGAATGATTAAGCCATTCAAGCAAAGTAACGTAGCTATCACCTCACTTAGGTAACTTTGTAATTTGATATTTTTGTTCTTGGGTATTTTGGCCAGGCCAGGTTTGAACCCACTACCTCTAGCATATGGCGCTGGAACCCTACTCCTTTGAGCCACAGGCGCTGCCATTCTTGGGTATTTTGAAATAGATCATATATTATCATTGACGGTGGTCACTCTGCTATGCAATAGATCTTACAACTTATTACTCTGTCTACCTAAACTTTGTTCAGTTTAAGAAGTAGAACCCCATTCCCTCATCCTTCCACCCCCTTCATCCATCCCAGTAACCACCATTCTTTTTTCACATTCCACATAGGAATGAGATCATACGGCACAGTAGTCCTCCCTTATCAATATCAATATCTTAGAAAAATATTCTAAGACCCTCAGTGGATGTCTGAAACCATGGATAATGCTGACCTCAATATCTAGTAAAGTTTCTAGGTCTAATAACTGAGATGCCTACTAAGTCACTAATGGATGAGTAACATATACAGCAGACGTACGTTGGACAAAGGGATGATTCACATCCCAGGCAGGATGACGTGAGATTTCACCATGCTACTCAGAATAGCATTCAATTTAAAACTTAGGAACTATTTATTTCTGGAATTTTCCATTTAATACTTTCAGTAACCCTAGGTTATGGCAGGAAGCAAACTGCAGGTAGAGGGAAATACTGTATTTGTCTTTCTGGGCTTGACTTTATTTCATTTAGCATAATGTCCTCTAGATTTATCCTTTTTTAAAGTCTGAATAATATTCTATTATACATATATAATTTTTTTTACTTATTCACCTGTCAGATGGACACTTAGGTTAGTTCTGTTTCTTACCACTATGAATGATATTACAGTGTAAATGATAATGTATATATCCCCCTGATGTATTAATTTTGATTTTTTGAGTATACTCCTAGAAATGGTATTAGTCGATCACACAGTATTTCTGTTTTTAGTTTTTGGAGAAACTTCCATACCACTGTCATAATGGCCATACTAATTTACAGTCCCAATAACAGTATACAAAGGTTTTTTTTTTCTCTGTATACTTGCCAACACTCACCTGCTACATTTTTGATAAAAGCCATTCTAACAGGTACAATGTGACACGTCATTGTGGCTTTAATTTACATTTTCTTAATAATTAGTAATGCTGAGTATTTTAATGACTCTACTGGACAGTATGTATGTCTTCTTTTGAGAAAAATATGTTCAGATCCTTTGTCTGTTTTTAAGTCCTGTTGTTTTCTTGTCTTTGAATTATTTGAATTTCTTATACATTCGGAATCTTAGCTCACCAGATGTATGGTTTGCAAAAAAAAAAAACACAGGCTGTGGGTTAGATTTGGCCAACCAGTCATCATTTGCCAACCCCTGATCTAGAAAAATGTCTTTATCGAAATAGTCTGGATTGAGCTTTAACCTTCTCACTCTTGTTTTCTTTGGTATCTCTCTATCACCACAAGAGGAATGTTGGCTTCCGTGTTTTTCTTCTTATCATCAGGCTTCTGCTAAGTCTCTAGACAGTAACTGATTAAACAAGGGCACACATACCTTTATGTTAGAAACCATTCCTCTAGTGAAACATAATCTCCATGGATGCAATTTCACCTAAACTGAAGACCACTTAAATATTATTATGCAGAGCAGTCTTTCTGTCATTGAGTTAAAATTCTGTAACAAAATCTAGGATTGTAATTCTATCTTCAGAAATAGAGAGTTTATTAAGACGATTTCTCATCTCAAAGGAGCAGTGAGCTTTAAAATATAATTCTGAAGGAACAGAAACACTACAGTTCAAAAATGTTAATGCTAATCTCCAGATCTGCCATCTATAATTCCAAAACAGTCTTGGGTACAGGCTTAGAAAATATAAATACAGTAACTCACACTCACTTACATAGAGACAGACTCACACATGTTGTGACAAAGAATAAATTAGACTGAATTTGGTGTTATGGTTTTGGAATCAATGCCATTTGTTCCATGTTCTTTCTAATATGTGTATAAATACATATGTTATATTATACTGGAAATAGGAATGCTAAGTATGCATTGCTTAGTATGCACAGTGATATGTAACAAATACTCAAAATAACAATGGTTTAAACAATATAGGCATTTATTTCTCTCTCACTTAGGAGTCTTGATGTAAATATTTCAGGGCTGATGGTAGCTCTGCAGCCATATTTGTGCAGAGCAGTAACATTTGTGTTTCTGCTCTTTTATCTCTAGGACGGATCCCTCCACCTCATGTTCCAAGATGTGGCTCTAGCTCACAAAGGGCAGAATAAAGACCAAATATCATTCATTAAAAAGAAATTCCAGAAGTTGCACATATTACTGTTTCCCATGCCCTCTTGGCCAGAACACAGTCTCAAGGACATAACTAGCTACAAAGTGGGCTGATAACTACAGTTTTCTGATTGTCAAGAAAATCATATGTTCAACAGGAGAACAGATATAAAGAAGTAAAAATATGTGTCCCCATAGTGACTGGAAAATTCTAAGACCCTTTAGAGGCATTAAAAACTAATTAAATTATCTAAAAAGGAATAAAGCATAGAATAATTCATTTGTGTATTATAATAAAAATATCCTGGGTGGCACCTGTGGCTCAATGAGTAGGGCACTGGTCCCATATACTAAAGGTGGTGGGTTCAAACCTGGCCTCTGTCAAACTGCAATAAAAAATAGCTGGGCATTGTGGCAGGTGCCTGTGGTCCCAGCTACTCAAGAGGCTGAGGCAAGACAATTGCCTAAGCCAAGGAGTTGGAGGTTGCTGTGAGCTATGATGCTACAGCACTCTACAGAGGGTGACAAATTAAAACTCTGTCTCTAAAAAAAAAAAAAAACCTATTAAAAGCTATTTGGAGGGAATGATGGCAGCAAGAGGGAGGAACAGAACTTCCTAGCACAGGTCCCCTCAAAGAAACATACATTTTAACAACTATCTATGCATGAAAATAGATTCAAAGACTGAAAGAATCCAGGGGATGGATTAGATTGGTTTGGTGGAACAGAAAACTGAGAAAACATGCATTGAAAAGGGTAGCTAAGGTAGTATCACATTATCCACATCAGCTGTCCCTCGGGCAGCTGTCCCAGGCAGTGCAATGAAGATCTCCTTCATCTGGGAGAAGGAGAGTGAAGTGAATACCTGACTTTGCTGGGGAACACAGTACCAGGCCCACACAATGTGATTCAGCACTAGTCTATCCTCTACAGCAGGAGTCCTCAAACTTTTTAAACAGGGGGCCAGTTCATTGTCCCTCAGACCATTTGAGGACTGGACTATATTTAAAAAAAAAAAAAAAAACTACGAACAAATTCCTATGCACACTGCACGTATCTTATTTTGAAGTAAAAAAATAAAACAGGGCAATGCTTAAGGCTCAAAGGAGTAGGGCACTGGCCCCATATACCGGAGGTGGTGGGTTCAAACCCAGCTCCAGCCAAAAACTGCAAAAAAAAAAACAAAACAGGAACAAATACAAATACAATATTTAAAATGAAAAAAAAAAAAGGCACCACCTATGTGCAAAAAAAAGACCTCCTAACTTCAGAAAAAAAAGGCCCCCCTTAACCACAAAAACAGGCCCTACTAACTGCAAAATTAAAAAAAAATAGACCTAACTTCAAAAAAAAAAAAATAAATCCTAACTTGTTCTTACCTTGGTCCTCAGGTGGCAGCAGCAAGCTCTGCACAGGCAAGCTCCTGACTCCTCGGATCATGAGTCTCAGTCTCACCTGAGACTGAGAGGAGGAGTCGAGAGACAGAGAGAAGGAGGGGAGTCGGAGAGTGCAGTGCACATTCCACACATGGGTACTGCGACTCAGGAGGGATTGGCTGCTAAGCAGGACAGGCAGCAGTGACAAAAACACCTGGCAGGCAGGATAAATGTCCTTGGTGGGCCGCAGGTGGCTCGTGGGCTGTAGTTTGAGGACCCTTGCTGTACAGTCCCAGGCTCCAAACCAGCACCCATAGACCCAGTTTATAAGCCTGCCCTTGCTCAAAGCCAGCCCCCCCTTGTCCTGGCCTCCAAACCTCCAGGTCACAACTAGCTACCACATGGCTGATAAATACAGTTCCCCATAGAGACTGGCTCCAGATTCAACCTCATGGACCCAGGATCCAGGCCAGCATAATCATTGCCTTAGGAACCAAGTTAGCTTCCCTAAAGACTTCAGCAGCAAACCCATCAGTAAGCTCTACCAGATGGGCTGCTGAGAATCTCTGGAGTGGCTGACTGATGAGGGGTTTTCCCTACTGAAGCCAGTCTGGAAGACTAAAAGAGGTACCTAACTTTTTAAATTCACAGGCCTCACGAACATAAGGCTACAAAGATTAGAAATAATTCAGGAAACATGACACAACCAAAGGCACAAATAAACTCCAGAGAGTGGCCATAAGGAAAGGAATACAAACTCCCTAATAAAAAATTTTCAGAAATTATCTTTAAGATAGTAATCTATAAGAGAACAGAAATATACAACAAATAATATCAAGAAAATAGGGAATAAACAAAATGAGGAGTTCCTCAAAGAGATAGAAATCATAAAAAACAACAAACAAACAAACAAAAAAACACACAGAGATTCTAGAGCTAAAGAACACAGTGAACTGACCTGAACTGAAAAACTCTGCTATCATAGAGTTTGACAGCAGAATCAGTAAAGCCGAGGAAACAACCAATGAGCCAGAAGACACTTGCTAAGACTGGAAAGGCCCCATGTTGAAACTTAATTACCATCCATGCAGTATTAAGAGGTGAGACTGTTAGGGCTTATTAAGCCACAAGTGTCCTGTCCTCATGGGTGGGCTAGTACCTCTCTAAAGGATTTTGGGAAATGGGTTCTGTCCTCTTGCTTTTTTACTCTTTTGCTGTGTGAGGAACTATATTTCTCCTTTCTGGAAAGTGTAGCAGTAACAACACCATATTAGAAACATTACCAGGCACCAAACCTGGTGTTAGTTTGATGTTGGACTTCTCAGCCTCCAGAACTATAAGCAATTTCTATTCTTTATAAATTTCCCAGTTTCCAATATACTATTATAGAAGCACAAAAAGGACGGAGACAAATCCTTTGAAATTACTTGAACGGACAAAAAGAAAAATAAATGAAATGAAAAGGAATAAAGAAAGCCAGAAGACTTATGGGACAGTATCAAGAAACCAATAAAGGAATTTTCAGAAAGAACAGAGAAGGAGGAGGAAAGAGAAAGATTCTTTAAAGAAACAATGAGAGGGTGGCACCTATGGCTCAGTGGGTAGGGTGCTAGTCCCATATACCAAGGGTGGCAGATTCAAACCCGGCCCCAGGCAAGAACAACAAGAGAAATAGCTGGGCATTGTGGTGGCCGCCTGTAGTCCCAGCTACTCAGGAGGCTGAGGCAAGAGAATCACTTAAGCCCAGGAGTTGCAGGCTGTGAGCTGTGTGACGCCATGGTACTCTACTGAGGGTGACAAAGTGAGACTCTGTCTCTACAAAAAAAGACAAAAAAAGAAATAATGACAGACCGAATTTGGAGTGGAAAATGAGCATGCAATCTATGAAACCCAAACATAAAAAGATTTTCACCAACATACATTATAATCAAATTATTCAAAAGTCAAAGATACACTAGGCACAGTGCCTCATGCCTATAATCTCAGCACTTTGGAAGGCCAAGGGGAGAAGATTACCTGAGGTTAGGAATTTGAGACCAGCCTGGGCAACATACCAAGATCCCATCCCTACAAAATGAATGAATGAATGAATACAAACTAGCCGGGTGTGCTGATATGCATCTGTAGTCCCAACAAATCAGGAGGCTAAGGCAAGAAGACTGCTTGAACCCAGAAAACTGAGGTTATAGTAACCCATAGTCAGTTAACTGTACTGTAGCCTGGATAACAGAGCAAGAATCTGTCTTAAAAAAAAAAAAAAGTTAAAGATGAGAGAATTTTGAAGGCAGCAAGAAAAAAATAATTTGTTACATGTAAGAGAACCCCCATAAGACTATGATCATGCTCCTCAGCAAAAAACTATCAGGCCAAGAGAGGGTGGGATAATATATTCAAAGTGCTGAAAGGAGAAATCTGGAAAATCTATCCTTCAGAAATGAAAGAGAAAGATTTTTCAAACAAAAAGCTCTGCAAGGTTATCAACACCATGCATCCTTTATAAGAAATGCTAAAGGGAGTTTTTAAGTTGAAATAAAAGGAAACTAACAACATAAAAACATAACTATAAAATACATTATAAAGGCAAGAATATAGTCAATTTCAAATACTCAATTACTGCTGTGGTGGAGCATGGATCACTTTTAACTCTACTGTAAAAGTTAAAAGACAGAACTACTAAAACAACAGCTACAATAATTTGTTAATGAATACATGATATACAAAGGATATGAATTATTACATCCATAACATAAAATATAGAGGGAAAAGTTAAAGTCATGGTAGAGTTTTGTATGCATCCTATGTAAGTTGTTATCAGCTTAAAATGAATTAGCATATCTGTAGGAAGTTTTAGTTAATCCTCATGGTAACCAAAGGAAAAATAACCTGTAGTAGATACACAAACAATAAAGAGAAAGGAATCAAAGTATATCAGTATTAAAAAAAAAAAAAACTAACACATCAAATCACAAAGAGAAGAGCATTTCCAACAGAGTGGAATAAAGGAATTGCAAAAAAAGAATGCAAGAAGGAAACTGCAGAAAATTCAGAAAACAATCAACAGAATGGCAATAGTAAGTCCTTATCTATCACTAATGATCTAGAATGTAAACGGATTATATCCAATCAAAAGGTGTGGAGTGGCTAAGTGGATTATAAAAAACAATACCCAACTCTATGCTATCTGCAAGAGACTCACTTTACCTAGAATGAACAGAAGCAGAAAGTGAAGAGATGAAAAAAGATATTCCATAATATGGAAACAAATGGAGCAAGGATAACTACATTTCTATCAAACAAAATAGAGTTTAAGTCAAAATGGCCAAAAGAAACAAAGTCATCATAAAATAATAAAGAGGTCAATTTATCAAGAGGATATAGCAATCAGAGCACCTAAAACAAAAATAACAAACCTGAAAGGAGAAATAGAGAACAATACAATAATAGTAGGTGGCTTTAATACCTCAATATCAGTAATGAATGGATCATTCAGGCAGAAAAGCAATAAGGAAACAAAGGGCTTGAACAACACTTAGACCAAATAGACATAACAAGCATATACCTAACATCTCATCTGACAGCAGCAGAAACAAATTCTTTTCAAGTGTACATTAAATATTATCCAAGATTTGTGATATGTTAGCCAAAAGAATATTTAACAAATTTAAGAAGTTAAATTATATTAAGTGTGTTTTCTAGTAATAATGTTATAAAACTAGAAATCAGTTACAGAGGGAAAATTCACAAATACATGGAAATCAAGCAAAACACCCATAAAGATACAATGAGTCAAAGAAAAACTCAAAAAGAAAATTTTAAAACATCTGAGACAAGTGAAAATGGAAACACAGCATGCCAAAAATTATGAGATTCAGCAAAAAACATTTTAAGAGATATTTTTGCAGTGTTAAAGGCCTACTATAAAGAAATAAGAAAGGTCTCAAAAAAAAAGCCTAACTTTATACCTTAAGAAACTAGAAAAAGTAAAACACAAGAAGTCTAAAATTAGCAGAAGCAAGAAAATAATTAAGGTTATAGAAGAAATTCATGAGATAGAGACTAAACAAAATAGAAAAGATCAATAAACCAATAGTTTTTTTTGAAAAAGTAAATGTAATTTACAAATACTTAGAGTAAATAAGAAAAGAAAGAGAAGATTCAAACAAAATTATATATGAAAAAGGAGATATTATTAGTGATACCACACAAATACATAGGATAATAAGAGACTGCTATCAACAATTATATGCTGGCTAATTAGGTAAGCAAAAAGAAAAGTATAAAGTCCTAGAACATGCAATCTATCAAGACAGAATTATGAAGAAAAATAGAAAACAGGAACAGACATATAAGGGGTAAGAAGATTGACTCTGCAGTCATAAATCTTCCAACAAAGAAAAGCCTAGAATCTGATTGCTCACCTGGTGAATCCTATCAAATATTTAAACTATTATACCAATCTTTCTCAAACTCATCTATACAAATGAAAAGGAGGCAACACTTCAAGCTCACTTCTAAGCTCATTTTATGAAGTCAGAATTACTCTGATATGAAAGCCAGTCTACAAGATAAGGAAATACAGGTTAATATTACTGATGAACATAGATGCAAAAGTCCTCAGGAAAAACTAGCAAACAGCATATGAGAGTGCCTTAAACTGTCATAGACTAAAATCAAGTAGAATTTATCACTGATATGCAAGGATGGTTCAACATACACAAATCAATACATGTGATTAAAAGAAGGAACAATAAAAACTGTATGATCATTTCAATAGATGCAGAAATACCACAAAATTCAACCACCTTTTTGATTAAAAGAACCTCCCAATGAATTAGCTATAGAAGGAACATACCTTAACACAATAAAGCATGTATATTACAAACCACTGCTAACATTGTATACAATAGTGAAAAACTGAAAACTTCCTCTATGAACATGACAGACAGCAAGAATGCTTTCTTGTCACTGTTCAACGTAGTACAGAAAACTTGAGTTAGAACAATTAAGATAGAAAATAAAATAGCCATTCAAATAAGAAAGATATGATATTATGTCTTTTCCTTAACAACATGATGCTTTATATGTGTAGAAAACACTAAATCCTTCCCCAAAGACTGTTTGAAATAAAAACAAATTTAGTAAAGCTGCAAAATCAACATAAAAAATCAGTAGTATTTCTATTCACTAACAACAAACTATCTGATAAAGAAAACAAGAAAGCAGTTCCATTTACAATTGCACCCCCCAAAATAAAATACATATGAATAAAAACCAAGGAGACAAAAGATCTGTACCTTGACTCTAAAACATTAATGAAAGTAATTAAAGAAGACACATATAAATAGAAAGATACCCTGTGTTTATGGATTGAAAGAATATTATTTAAATACCCATTTTATCTAGACTGATCTATAGGCTCAATGCAACATCTAAAATTCCAGTAGCAATTTTTAAAGAAATAAAAAAATCAGAAAATTTATATGAAACCACAAAATATGAACATCCAAAGCAATCTCAAACAAAAAGGAGTAAAGCTGGAGGAATCACACTACTTGCTCTCAAATTATACTATAAAACTATAGTAATCAAAACAGAATGGTTTTGGCATAAAAACAGATGCACCAACCAAAGAAAAAGGATTGAGAGCTCAGAAATAAACTCTTGCATTTATGAACTTTGACAAAGATGTTAAGAACACATAGTGGGAAAAGGACTATCTCTGCAATAAACTATGTTGAGAAAACTAGATATCCACTTGAACAAGAATGAAAGTATACCTTTATTTCACACTCTATATAAAAATCAGCTTAAAATGGATGTGGATTGTCTCAGCGTCCATAGCTCAGTGAGTAGGGCATCAGCCACATACACCAAAGCTGGTGAGTTTGAGCCCAGCCCAGGCCTGCTAAATAACAATGACAACTGCAACCAAAAAGTAGCTAGGCACTGTGGCAGGCACTTGTAGTCCCAGATATTCAGGAGGCTGAGGCAGGAGAATTGCTTGAGCCCAAAAGTTTGAGGTTGCTGTGAGCTATGAAGCTACAGCACTCTTCCCAGGATAATATGGTGAGACTCTGTCTCTAAATAAAAAAATAAAAATGGATATGGATTAAAGAGTTAAAAATAATACCTGAAACTATAAAACTATTAGAAGAAAATATAGGGGGAAAGCTCTATGGCATTGGACATTGGTCATTTATCATAGTAAATAAAAACAAACATAAACAAATGATTTTGCATCACTCTAAAAAGCTTCTGCACAGCAAAGGAAACAACAGTGAAAAGCCAACCCATGGACTGGGATAAAACATTTATAAAACACATACAATAAAAATAATATTTGCATATATTATATAAAAAATGCATATTTATATATAATTAATAACATATTATATACTTGAAAATGCTAAGAGGTTAGATCTTAAATGTTCTCACTGCATATACCAAAAAGATAACTATGTGAAGTTATGGATATGTTCATTAGCACGATTGTTATAATTATTTCATGTTATGTATATATGTCAAAACATCATTTTGCATCTCATAAATATATAGCAGTTTTACTTGTCAAAAAAAGTGTATAAAGAGAATCTATTTTTAAAAGATGTTTGGAAATATTCAATAAGAACTTAAGAATCTTAATTAACAAGAGGAATAAAATTGATATATATTATATATAATTTATTTTTGCATTTTCTCCATCAGCACTATTTTTGGTATATTTAACTAGCATTAGGAAGAAAGGAGATTTTTATAGTTTGGGAGAGTCACTCACTCATTCCATTCTTTTTTTTGTTAGCAGCATCTTCCATTGTGGAAAACTCACCTCCGCTCCAATGAGTGAGTGAAAATACCAACAGGTGCTCTGCCTAATTGCTGGGCGTAGGAACAAGGTTAAGTAAATGAGATTCTCTCACAGCACATTGAAACCAAATCAAACAATACCAAGTTGGAAGGAGAGGTGGAAATGATTCACACCTGTGGCCCTCTAATGAGCTACCAACTCCATAGTTTCCCCAGCTTCTGTCTTATTTGGATCCTGCATCTGTAGACTCATTTGTTTATTTTAGTGAGCAACCCTAAACTCATTCCAATGACTTCTTATTTTGCTTGTGTTAGAAAGCATTATATCCTACTGCTTACAAACAACAACAAAATAGCTATATTCCAATAGTAAATTCCGCACTGGAGGTGAGTATAAGATATTATGTGTGCACACTTACACACATGCATGCACATGGGGGTGTCCAGAATCTATCCAGCCTTATAATACGAAAAATAGAGCCTCACAAAAGAGAGAACAGAATTTCTTACTTTTTTCTCTTTTTCTTCCTTTTGGTCTGTTTTGTTTTTCTGGGCATGGACACTGAAGAGGAGCTATCCCACTCTAATCATATGAGAAACGATTCAAAGAACTGTTGATAGCTGGGAGAGAGAGTGTATTCTTTGGTAGATGGGGAAAGGTAAAAAGAAGCAGTTTTATTCCAGATGGAATATCTTACCCAGCAGCAAAATGATCTTGGGAAAGTTATTTTTCTGGGTTACATACAAGCCTAATATTTTAGGGCTCTTGTTCCTAAGGATAAAAGTGTGCATTATGAATGAAAATACAGTGCATGTATGAAATCTCCTGGTTATATTAACACCGAGGGCTTTAATATCCATATACATGTCTTTAGTATTGCTCTTCTATTGTCAGCTTAGACAAGAATTTCTAACAGCCCCTCTAACAGGTACTTTAGGCTTAATGGCTACAGCGTTCGTGAAGGTGTTTGCAGGGTCAAATTGATTCAATTATTTTCATTTGGATAAAAGGAACGAACACTTGTGAGAGTCTACTATGTTGGTTCTTAACCCACGTTGAATATTAGATGCACCAGGGAGCTTTTTAAAAATGTGTATTTCCAGAGCACACAAAGTTCTCCTCCCCACCTCTGTGATTTTGATAATATCTAATAAGTACTAAAGAGCCACGTGCTTTATGTATAAAACCCTGTTGTACTCACAGACAGGCTAGTGCGGCAGTGAAGAGCCCAGTCTGGACCTAGACTTCACTTAAAGCCTGCTTGATCACAAATTAGCTAGGAACTTGGAGCAATTTACTTAACCTCATTGTCTCTTCAGCTCCACAGCTGCAACATGAGAACTGTCTGTGTTGCCTCATTCCACTGCACCTTCTATGCAGTTAGCTTTGGTGCTTGTGGGCTACATAATAGTTGACTCTAAATCTTATAAAAGCCTGTTGAAACTGCTATTGTTTTCACGTTAGCTATGAAGAAACTGAGGTTTAAAGATGGAGGATATAATAACTTCCTCAAGATCATCTTGTTGCCACTAAACTATGACTCGGTACCTTAATAATGTTGGAGAATACATGATCAAAAAATGCCAAGGGAGTTTGGTTGTGCTAGATTTGGTATGGCTGTGAAGCAACTACGGAGAAATGCCTGATGGACATGCATGTCTGAATCTGTATCTGGGTCTCAACAGGGTGGTCAGTCACAAGAGATTTCAACTGCAGTCTCTGACACAAAAATTGGGATTGAATCTTGAACATGAGTTCGCTCATGATGGAACCACGTGCAGAGAGTGGCTGAAGGCTGAGAAGACAGAACTGTGATGTTTTACAGGATGAGTAGTCAGTGTCAAAAAGAAAAGTTGACAAAGAAGCCAGAGGCTATAGTGAACCCTGAAAAACTGCTATCATAGAAATTTAGAGAGGGAGGAGTTTCAGAAGGGAAGTGTTTGTTAGGGTTTCAAATAGACTGAGAGTTAAAGGAACAAGTTGTCAAATGGTTTGGGAAAGGTTAAGATGACCAGGAACCTGAGGCATGAAAATTTTCACAGGAGTAAATGAGGAGGCTTAGCCAGTCTCAGAAACTTTTAGTGATAAAGGGGGGAAAAAGATGACTCTAGATAGCAAAAGACATAAGGTAGGATTTTTTCCCCTCTGGGGGGATTTAAGTCTGTTATTTGTCCAGGGGGAAATGTCAGTAGAGAAAGCGTGTTTGGAAATAATGGGGAGAAAAATGGAGAAATAAATGATGAAGTGAGATCTTCTCAAAGGAGATACAACAGAATCATTTGCCCAGGAAAGAAGAAAGCGTTTGTCTTTTACTGAGAGAAGAAAAGGAGGAAAAATATAGATAGAAGAACAAAGTGATAATAGATTTTTGGATAAATAACCTCAATTTTCTCTGACCAGTTCTTTTGGACTGAACTCCTTTTGAATGAGTTCACAGTAGTTATGCACATGTCTGTATGTGCTTATGTACAACACGTAACTCAGAGATGTAAATAGATTGAGGGCTTTGCTCAATGGGCTTATAAAACTTAACCTCCTTCAGTGAAAAAAAAATGAGGCTTCAAATCAATACTGAGATGGAGGATTTCATCTCTTCAAAATACTTGGGTGGTAGACAAAGAAAATGTAATATATAAGTACACAGTTTCACTTCTCAGCCTTTTGGCTAAGATCAAGTATATGTCCACAGTAGAACAGTACTCAGTCATTTAAAAAAAGAAGGAAATCCTGTCAGTTGTGCCAATATGGACAAACCTGGAGGGCATTTATGTTAAGTGAAATAAGCCAGTCGCAGACAGACAAATACTGCATAATCTTCCTCACACGTGGAGTCTGAAAGAACAAAAACTAATCTCATAAAAGTAGACTAGTTATTTATCAGGGGCTGGAAGAATAAGGAGGAGGGGGAAATGGGGAGAGGCTGGTTGACAAAGTCACAGTTAAATAGAAGGAGTAAGTTCTGGGGTTGTGTTTGCCAGTAGGGTGACTATAGATAGGAATAATACGTGTATTATATATTTTAAAATGTTAAAATTCTATTTTAAATGTTCTCCTCATACACACAAAAAGATAACTATGTGAAGTGATGGATATGTTAACTATCTTGTGTGTGGTAAACATCTCAGAATGCATACATGTATCAAAACATCACACTGCCACCTACAAATGTGCACAATTAAAAATAAAACTTTCAAAAGTACTTGGGTGAGTAAAATGTTATGAATTGAGAAGTAAGTTTAGATTTACACTTTAAAGTTAATTGTCTATTAGACAAAACTAAAGTGTTTCTTTTCATTTAATTCCTCAAATACTAAGTATTCAACAAATTTTGATTTAAAAAAATGCCATTTTATAATGCTGGTTCATTCTCTTCATGACATTATGATTGGAGAGTATTTTAAAATTCAATAACTTGTTTATAATAGTTTATCTTTATTTCAAATTAATATGATTGTACACATTTTTAGGTTACATTGTTTTCAAATCGAAGGTAAAGTTCAAGTTGTAGTCGAGCCCTTGGCCCAGGGAGCGTGATGACCACCTTCACATTGTGCACATTAGCTGAGATGGGGCCAGTTGCTCTCCCTCCTCCCACTGCTGGCCCTCCTCTCTCCCTCTTCCTCCTTCGTCCCCTTACTAGACTATATTTGTGTTTTATCATTTGTGTGGGCGTGTAGTTTGTTTATGTATGGGTTTCATATTAGTATTGAGTACGTTGGATATATATTTTTTCCATTCTTGAGATCCTTTACTAAAAAGAATATATTTCAACTCCATCCAAATAAACATAAAAATGTTAAGCCATCTTTTCTTATGGCTGAATAGTCTTCCATGGTATACATATACCGCAGTTTATTAATCTGTTCCTGGGTTGGTGGGCATTTGGGTTATTTCCATGACTTGGCAATTGTGAATTGAGCTGCAGGAAACATTCTGGTGCAAACGTCTCTGTGGTAAAATAATTTTGTTCTTCTAGGTAGATAACTTGTAATGGAATTGTGGGATCAAATGGAAGGTCAACTTTTAGTCCTTTAAGAATGCTCCACACTTCTTCCCATAAAGGTTGCATTTGTTTGCAGTCCCACCAGCAGTGTACAAGTGTTCCCTTCTCTCCACATCCACGCCAGCATCTGTACCTTTGGGACTTTGTGATGTGGTCTAATTTCAATAACTTTATATTCACATATCAAAAATTCAAATTCCTAAATATGCAATTAATGATTCATTTCCTAAAATGAAAGTCTGGAGGTCAAAATGAAAAGAATTTGTATTTGAAGAATACTCAGAAAGTTTTACAGGTTACATACCGTATCTCAAAGACACAAGATGACTCAGTCTTTCTTACTTTTCACATGAGTATCAAAGTGTCATATGTAAATAACTTATTTTACATGTGTACCTTCATATCTTAAAAACATCTCTATAAAACATAATTCTGTGGAAGCATAACTCGTCTGGGAGTGGCATTTTATTTCTGTAACATTAGAATCATTCTCTTTCTATTCAGTTCTATGAGCAGTGGTTTTAATCCAAATGTGGTGATGCTGGTTTTGTGGTTATAAAGGTTTCCCTATGAGTCAATCATATTTCTTCACAGATTGTGTCACGAAGATTTATCACAATCTTGAGAAAACTACATTACTTAAGTATTTCTTGAATAAATTTAAAAAGCAACCCCAGCCTTAGAATAAAAGAACCACTATGAATGATCTTCACTTAAAAATGTTTCACCTCAAAATGAAATAATGGAAGTGATGTGGAGATCAATGTCATTACTAAATTACCAGGAGACAGTGGAGAGGGAAACTCTTTAAACAACTTCACAGAACAGAAGCTGAAAGCCACCAACAAGAGATTACATTGAAGAAGTTGAACATAAAATAAAGGAAGCCTTCTACCAAAACGATGCGACCACATTACATAGAAAATGTGTGCAAAAGAAAACATTTTATGTAGGGATAGTTGAATGATGTGAGCAAACAAATTTGTCAGTGGCCTCCTGCTCAAGGACAATGGTTAAGACTCAGTACATGGAAAGAGAAATGCAAAGCTGTTTGAGCTTCTGGCATCTTTCTGCTGAGCTGTGTGATTATTTCATTCATCTTCTGAGAGCAGGAACTGATTCATTCTCATCCTTGTACTATTCTGAAGAAGTTCCTTGCTAATATCCCATCTCAATGTACATTTTTTTTATTTGGGAAAATGTGGGCTTTGTAAGCACACAGGCTTGACTATCTATTCTGACTTCATCAACCACTAGACACAGGAGTGTTTGCCAAGTTATTTAAGCATTTGGAGATTGAATTCCTTTACTTCCAAATAACAATATATATGTTGGAAGTTTGATGTGAGGAGTAAATAATATAATAATTGTGATATAAGCCTTTCTGTCTTGTAGCATAATATCTAAGATTGATGGTACTGTATAAACATCAGTTCTATCTCTTTTTACCCTTTATGATTTCTTTTTATCTTCAACTCTTGACTTCCTGCAAAAACTTAGTAACTTGCAAAAACTCAATACTGGCTTCCTCCCTGAGTCTGGCCCAACACACCTCCATGTGTGATTCTTGGTTTCTTACTCCTGGTCCTGACCCTGAGCTGGTTGCCTCATATACTTCCTATGCAGACATGATCCCCACACATCAGGGCCTTCCTCTCCAGGTCTTCTACCCCAAAAGTTCTTCCACCACTCTGTCACTACCTGTCCCAGGCTCCTCTCCAATCTTGACCTAACCCTCTGACCACTGGAACCAACAACAGGTCCTGGATTTAACATCTCACCCTGTTTGATGTATGATCTCACATCGTGGCCACCTCCCACAATATCTTTCTTCATCATCAACCCCATTCCACACCCACAGCTGTTCTCAAAGTGCAGTTCAAATCTCACCTCTTCATAAAAGCTATTGTGACCTTCAAAACAAGGAATGATTTAATCTTTGTCATCAGGAAGATAGTCTGTTCTCCAATCTCATGTCATTTTCATCTGATAAGCTGCATTCATGGGGAAGGCAGCATGACCCAGGGAGTACCTGTGTGGACGTTAGAGCCTGGGAGATTTGGGATTGAATCCTGGGTTGGCAAACCTGTATAACAGTGGTCTAGTTACTTTGCCTATTTGAAGATAACATCTCACAGTGTCTCTCTGAAGATGAAATGAGATAATATAGTAAAGCATTTAACAAAGTTTCTGGGACATGATAAGCCTTTATTCAATAGCAGTTGCTCGTACTAAGTGTGTGTATGCATTTGTGTGTTCACTTTATTACTTCTCATATACCTTGCATTTGTGCACAGTGTAATCAAGGTTGAATTTCTCATAATTTCCCAGAAAATAAGACTTTCTGTGTGTCTCTTTCAGAAATTCAACTTTCCAGGAAAATAACTAACATGTTGCCTTTTACATATTATGGTTAAATAATTCCAGATAGGTGGATAAATTAATAATCCAGTCCATATAGACAAATGAAATTTGTCTTTTTTTATAACATCTAACTACTACCATTAGAGCTCATAAAATATACAGCTACTGAAACTAAGCAGCTGAATCTCAAGACAATATAAAGGTAGCTTTTGGAATTAAGATTTATTTGCATCTGAATTTTATTTCATTTTGAGATTGTATAATTTTCACTGATATTTTATTTGCTATTGTTGGCATTTTGCAACACTTCACAACAAATTTAACAATCAAATTTTTGAAAATATATGAATTATCCTATGTACATCTATAGGGTATAGATATACACCTATACACATGCATAACTATCTACTGATTAATACAATAACAATATTTAAAATAACATAAATCTGTTCATTTGAATCTGGTTTAATCAAAATACCCACTAAAAATGCAAGAGGACATTGCTATGTGCATATGTTATCACTGAGAGATCAGTAGAAATGAAAGGAACATTAATTTTTTTCTGATAGACCACCAGTCCCATCTGTTATACAGAGATGCTCAGAAAAATGGGTCATGGGTCTTATTACTCATGAGCTGATATTTTAAAGGGGAAAGTTATAAATTTCCTAATACAGAAAGTAGAATGAGTTTTCTACATAATGTGTATAGCTAATGGATATTTTACTACCATTTTCTATTATTCTTGGGTTAGTTGTTAATACATGGATATATGCCCTTTATCTATTTTTACCACTTCAGTACCTTCTATTACATACCTGGGACTCCTAGAGGTCACAGCATAGCATAACACCTTCAAGACTGGTAGTAATCAAACTCTATTTTTATAGTAGTAAAAAGAAGAAGGATATGAGAAGGGAAATAATACATACATGCATATTATAACTGTCTTGTAAGTGAATTAAATGGTAGGATGTTGGATGCTAACTATTAAGCAGCAAAGACCAAGCAACCATGAGCATAGTTCTCACCAACCCTTAGATCTACAAAAATTTGCAGGTGCTAAAATTAGGTTCCTTGGGTGTGGAATAGTCTGCTCTTGGAAATGAATTTTAAACTTTGTCTTCATCCCCAAAGACATGATGAATATGACCTGTCCAAAAAAAAGCTAATCATCCCTAAACATTTGCACAGAGTTAAAGCAGACGATCAAACTTCCCTGCCCAGCACGGTCTCCTTCATTCCTCTTACAATGCATCTCTCTCTGCAGCACATCCTACTCTTACCTCCCTTCTTGTCTGTTCCAGGAGATTCTGGGTTAAAAACTCTTCTTACAGGTATTTTCTTTTGTCATCTGTCTTATCAAAGGCAAGCTATCTGTAGTCTTTGTCTCCTGAGGAGTCTTAGACAGCAGGTCTGGTCACTTGACTGTGATTATGCATTTGTTTTAGTACCCAAGTGTCCCAATCTGTGGCTGTGTCTAAGGAAAAGTAATACTAATTATTATAATTTATCCAAATGTCTTAGAATCTCTGCCTAATCACTATGCAACACAATAACATTTATGCATATCTTTAAACATGTCAGATTAATTTCATAAGACATTTGGTTTACTTTTAATATTGAACACAGCTCATGCTCATCTCATTTTTATGGCTGCACACACCTGGCTCTGCACAAAATTTGAAACAATTAAAGGAAACAATGATCAGAAGCCAAAAGTCCTGCTCTGAGTGGCACCATTAATAGCTGGTGACCTTGGACAATGCATTCAATTTCTTTGAGCATCAGCTTTCACAGTTATGAAAAATAAGGAAACAAGACCCTGTCCGCATAATTTATAAGAGTGTTATGTAGTGAAGTAAGAAAATACAGAGGGTGCCAACAAATGGATACACATTTTTAAAAAGGAAAAATCTATATTAAATTTGTAATACTCAAGTCACATTTGACTTCTGTAATTACAAGAGGTGCTCAACATGACTCTTATTTACCTTTTGTTATCTGTTTATTTTATCTTTTAATGCAGTTTTTGCTTTTCTTAAAATGTACTTATGTTTTTAGCACTCTCGACAGATATCACATCATTATACAAAACATAACATCCTGTGCAAGTGAAAGGACCCTGTAACATAAATTATCTGGAACTTAGAATTTATTTGTTCCCTCATCCATTCAAAAATGTTTGTCTTTATTTTTAGGCAAGTAAAAACTCTATATATTTAGGGTATATAACTTGATGTTTTGATATAGGTACATATTGTGGAATGGCTAAATCAAGCTATTTAACATATACATTATCTACCATTCATAATTTTTTGTGGTGAAAACACTTAAAATCAAATTTCTTAGCAATTTTTAAGTATATACTACATCGGTATTATTTATAGTCACCACAATGTACAATGTACATCAAATTCTATTTTTGCCTTGAACGTATTCTTCCTAACTTTAACTGTGTGTCCTTTGACCAAGTATCTCTCCAATTCCCCTTTCCCCAATCTCTAGTAACCACTGTTTTACTCTGTTTCTATGGGGTTGAATTTTTTTAGATCCCATACGTAAGTGAGATTGTACAGTATTTTATTTTATTGAATATAATGTCCTCCAGGTTCATCCACTATACAAATGACAGAACTTTTGCTTTTATAGGGGCAAATACTATTGTGCATGTAAACCACATTTTCTTTATCCATTCTTCTATTGATGAACAGATAAGTTGATTCCATATCTTGGCTATTCCAACTAATGCTGCAATGACAGGGGAATCATGATATTTCTTCAATGTCCTGATGTAATTTCCTTTGTATATATATACCCTGTCATGGGTTTGCAGGATCAGGTAATAGTTCTATTTTTAATTTTTTGAGGAACTTCCATACTTTTTTCATAATGGCTACAATAATGCACATTCCTATCAACAGTGTACAAGGGGTCCCTTTTCCACATCCATGTCAACACCTGTTATCTTTCTTCTTTTTTATCATAGCTCTTCTTCTTCTTTTTTTTTTTTTAAGACTAGTCAAGTGCAGTAGTGAGAAGGGGGAAAGAGTAGAACAAGGAGTTCAATCTGTAATTGACTGTGAACAATGAAGTAAGATAACTCACTACCTTCGGACCAGCCTATCATAGCTCTTCTAACAGGTGTGAAGTGACATCTCATTATGGTTTTAATTTGCATTTCCCTGATGATTAGTGATAGTCAACAATTTTTCGACAATCTACTCTATGCTTGTCTATGTGCCTGGTTTACAAACTTAACAAGACAGGGGGGAAATGAAACAAGTCGACCTACCAGGTACAGTGAGCACTATTTGGGCGATGGACACACTCATGGCTGTGACTCAAGCATTACAAATGTAACCCACACAACCAGAAACATTTATACTCCCTTAATATTTAAAGAAGCATTGTCATATCTTCATGAAACTTATAATACATACATTTAAATATTTGCATGTTCAGCTTAACATTTCAACTTTAATAGATGCTACAAAGGGGAGGTATGAGGCAATATGACAACAGTAGTGGGATCTGGCTTAGGGAGATGAAGAATGGGTCTCTGAGGAGATGATGGATGAAGGACGAATGGAAATCAACTACAGAGAGGGGAGGAGGACATTCTCAGCTAGAGAGCCGCATATGCAAAGGTCCAGTGGGTACAGAGACAGCAGCTGGAGTGCAGAAAATGTGTCACTGCAGAAATGAGCCTGGAGAGGAGGATGAAACCAGACCTGTAAAACCATACAAGCCAAACTAAAAGATTGGTTTTTAGTCTGACATGGCAATAAGCACACATTTAGATGTTTAAGGGTGGCTGATGACATGATCAGAATTTCTTTTTTAAAGCTCACTCTTGTTGAAATTTAAAATATTTCTGGAGAAAAACTATTGATTAGAATTCCCATCATGTATAGGAGGAAACGAGCCTGCAGAATAGATTTGTTTGCAATGATGTAGCCAGAGTGAACAGAAGATCACAGTATGACCAAATGTTTGTACATTCTGTTGGCATTCTCCCAGCACAGCACGCAGCCTGTCCACACCCCTGATGCGAATAAAAGAGAAAAAATGTCACCTTTCTAATGAAATATTCCTACACTGTAGGTGTTGAATATAGTCATTACTGTTCTATGAGTCAGTGCAATGCTAGTGGCTATAACAAGTGAAGTCCATTATTTCATCTCTTTAAGCAAAACCAGTTTCTTTCTCTCTCATGTATCATTTCACTGTAGGTATCTTGAACAATAGAAATGTGTGTATATAATGATTCAAGGCTTCAGTCTCCATTCATTCTGTGACTGTTCTCTCTTCTGTGCAGAAGGAGAACCGAGGATAGAGAAAGCATGGTTACCAATAAAGTGTGTTGGCCTAGCGACAATACACATCACTTTCACTCACATCCCTTTTGGGACAGTCAGTTGCATAGCCTGAATAGAATCAGGAGGGTGGGTTTGGGGGAGGAGAAGGTGAGATCTTTGTCTAACTATAACTTAGAAGAAACAGCATGCATTATTGATGGACATTTAGCTCTTTTGCAAGAACTGTAGATTAATTTGCCATAAAAAATGCAAAATCTGTCCTAGATTGTTTAGAACAGAGCATCAACAAACTGTGCATGAGCCAAATATAGCCCATCACTTCTTTTTGTAAAAACTATGAGCCAACAATAATTTTTACATTTGTAAATAAAGAGAAATAAGAATGTTTGTGGGACAATAAAAATACACGCAATACAAATTTCAGTAGTAACTATTTCAAAGTTTTATTAAAATACAGCCACACTCACTTACATTATAACTGTCTTTATGCTGCAGTGACCGAGTTGATTAGTTGCGACAGAGAACACGTGATCAGCAAAGTCCTTTAGAGAAAAAGTTTTCTGAAGTTTGCTTGGAAGTAATGCTTTAGAGCTAAAGAATTTCTGTGAATGTAACTAAAACTCATCTTGTCAATATTTTGAACCACGGAAATAAAATTCAATTGTGGCATTTTGCACAAACCTCTTTCATTGTCACATCTTGGTCTATTAATTGCATTATGTTACACTAACATTGCCTACAGGTACTGATCACATACATGGAGCTGTGCCACCCTGAATTATCCACATAAAAGGTTTATACCTTGCCAAAGGCTGACAAGATAGGGCTTCCCACAGCTCTCTAGCATAGAATAACATAGAGTAATCTTTTTGAAATATATCAGAACCACCAAATGAAACTATTTCAAATTTGTTCATTATAAAATTGATACAGCAGAAGATACTGAAATCATGGCATCATAGACCCTCACACAGTAGATAACTGCCAGGAGAGAAGCTGCTTTCACTACGCACATCTATTAACACTGAAATGTTGCAATAATAATGTTTGTAAGATATGAAAGAATGTGACCAGGCAACCTTTGTATTTCATACGTGCTGAATTATTTGACTCTCAGTTTGATCTCTAGAGGTTGGCCTAGAGGTAATTCTAAGGTGATTCCGATGCACCATCTTTCCCATTTAACAAAGAGATCTGACTATTCGACAGACGAGAATATCACATCAGAAGGATACAATTTTCTCTGTGTATTGATGGATAATATACTCAAATTTAAAAATATTTATTGAGAAAAATATATCTATTCTTAGCATACAAGTGGATGAAGAAAGAGGATAAAATATGTTCCCAAAGGAAATTATGTTTTCAGCTCACTCAAAGACTTCCACTATTTAACGCCTCTGAACCTCCATTTTCTAATCTGTAAAATGAGAGTATCATCATCTGTTTACCCTATTGTGGTCTGAAATTTAGCCTTGTAAAGTATCCAGAATCCTATCTGGCACATATGGTCGTGTTTAATTTTTAGTTTCTCCTCTAGCCCACATTTCTTTCTGGGTTCCCTATGATGGATCAACTGGTTGTCTTTCAAAATTTCAGAAACATTTATCCATTCCTGCCAAAATCTTCATCAGTTTGCCAAAAGTGAGTTCATTATACCAATATTTTCTAGATTTATTGGAAAGAGAGACACACTACAATTCTTAGAAAAACTTAGAAACAAATGAAGATGTAGAGATTACTATACTTTTAGCTACCACATGAGGGAGAACATAAGCTACACACAAGTTAGTCATGATTTATAAGCATTTAAACTTTACAAATTTCATGGCGATGGCAATTATTTACATTTTGTGAAGAAGATAATATGATGTACGGCGTTTAAGACCACAAACCAATTCAACTAATTATTTCATTCACTGTTTTTCAACAAACATGTAATAAGTCTACTATGTGTGAGACACCAGGTAGTCACTACAGTACAACTGTGAAAAAGTGAAATGTCAAAAGCAAATCATTGTGTAAATTAACTCATAGACCCAACCAACCCATATATAATTAAGGTAATGTAATAAGACTTAGAGAAAAAACAATAATGTGCTAAGACTGAAATTGGTTGATGCATAATTGTGGTTTTAGAGCTTTAGGAAAACTATTTTTATAAGGAAATAACGCGTGAGCTAAGATACAAAAGATGAATTAGCCTTAGCCAACTAACTTTGAGTTGGCAAATATGATTGATATATTATCTTTGCCCTGCTAAATCCTTCCTTCTTTCTGCTCTATGCAGTATACTTCCCATATGGAGTGCATTAATGGGTTCCCTTAACCTCTAGCTTATGATTGGATTTGGCCAATGGGAATAGGATACTACAGAATGGGAGAAGAATGAGGTTAGGTAATTAATTTCCTGGTTTTCACTCTGCTTTATTAGGTGTAGGGTTGTGTCTCGCCACTAAAGGCTACAGCTCCTGTCAGTTACTCTTCTATGTATAGTCGCCCCATCTAGTGCTAGTACCCATACCACCCACAGCCCCTTTAGCCTAGGAGTGGTCACAGCCTCCCACTTTCACCAGCCCCTCAGTCCTTCAACGATAGCATAGGAGGAAGTACTACAAGAGAACAAAACATTAGGGAAGCAGATGACTATCTCAGATGATCACTGTGACAATGATTGTGAAGGCTGTAAAATTAGCTGAATGTCTTAGATGGCCTCACAGAGATTACCCAGGGAAAAAACTGAAGGAATCTGACCTGAAAATCATAAGTCCTAACAGTAAGTCTATATAGCTTCTCATCTGCTGTAGTTGCTACTGACCAACCCCAAAGTCTGGTTGTTAGGGCTTTAGAATGGCAGTACAAATTACATGCTTACATGACCTGTGCTAAAATCAGGGTGCTGGTGGGAAAGAGATGGCCCCCTGAGTGAAAGCTATTATGGTTGTGTCTTGGTTTGGGCTGCTGAAACAAAATATCTTAGATTGGGTAATTTTAAACAATAGAAATGCTCTGCTCACAGTTCTGGAGGATGGGAAGTCCAAGTTCAAGATACCAGAAGATTGAGTATCTGCTGAAGACTCACTATCTGTTTCTAAGAGGATATTTTTTTGCTATCCCCTCACATGGTGGAGGGGCAAGAGGGTCCCTTCGACTCTTTTTTCCATAAGGACACTAATCCCATTCATGAAGATTAACCAAAGACCCCACCCTCTAATACTGTTGCCTGATCAGGGTTAGGTTTTAACATATGAATTTGGGATGGGAGGACACAAATATGCAGAGGATAGTAGGTTAAAAAGTGCTAGATAAAAATCCACAGAACTCCTCAACTTCCTCCATATTTATCAAGAAGAGTAAATCAAAAGCAATTTTGCATTCCTAGAGAAATTATAGGTGTTAGTGAAACTACAATGACTTTAAATATTCTTAAAATGTTAGTGATATCCCAATTTCTTATAGCTGTTCGTCAACTCACAAAACTAATGGGTCATGGAAAAATGAAAGTAGTCTATTTCAGACTTAATTAGATGGAGAGATCAATCACAAGTGAATTTCTAGATGTGATGTCTTTACTGGAGCAAATTGGCTGACTAGCATGTCACTATTGACCTAATTGACTTGGAATTTTTTTTTCTATACCTTTCAGCAAAGATGATCAGAAGTTTGGCCTCATGAGTACAACAGTGTACTTTTATGAGCTTGTCTCAGGGCTAGGTCACCTCTCCTGTGGTGTCATAATGTAGTCTTGAGGCCTCTGGATCATCTTGATATCTTATAGAACATGATCTTGGTCCATTACACTTGTGACATTTTGCTAACAAGATTTAATGAATAGGAAGGACAAGCATTTTAAATGCTTTAGTGTGGCATATGTATGCCAGAGAGTAGAAAATAAGTCCTATAAAAATTTAGAGGTATATCGTATTCTGGAGGTCCAGTGGCGTAAGTATTAGTATATCTTCTTCATAGTAAAAGTCAAGTTACTGTACATTGTATTTACCACCATGTAATAGAGGTATAACTCTTTCTGAGTTTCTTTGGAAAGCAACACAGGTCATATTTGGTAACCTATAAGGCTTCCACTTTTTCTGTGTGCAAGCTTCCCTTTTCATGGTCATGAAGATTTTTTAACATAGTAGCACTGACAGAGATGTCATATGACATCCCAGACAAATGCAACAAATGAATCACAGTACAGACTGCTCAAATTTGGGTAGAAGGCCAGGCTTTCTCATGCTGATCACAGTGCTTCTTTTGAAAATGAGCCCCCAATTGTCTACCAGGCCCTAGTGTTTCCTTAATCCTTGTCTATGAAACCTTAGTAAGATTCCATTTTTAAATTAGATATTACTTTATTTATCTAGTTATCAACTTAGATGTACACTATAGCACTACATTATAAAAATAATAATAATAATGTATTCAATTCTGTGCCCAAACATATCTGGAAAGCACAAGTTAACTTCATTGGCCGGTGGGGCAGATTACCAAGGTATTTGTTCCTACAGTTCAACTAACCCTCCCAGAAGCCACACACAGGACCTTAGAGAAGATCCTTACAATAAGTCGACAAGGAAAAAAAGTAAGCCTACCACAGGTGGACCTGTTAAATACAGTGATTTACACTAGCAGATGATAGTATCTGCAATATAGGCCAACTCATGGAGTAGACCTGGAAAACGGTCCTATGGGGAAATATTTCCCATCGTTATAAATTGAGGTAGCACATCGGACTTTATTTTGCGCAGAAAGAAAGCAGGCCTTAGCTTCTGACCTGTACTGATTCATGAACAACAGCCACCAGGTGATCTAAATGAATGGGAACATGGAAAGAATAAAATTTTAGGAGTGGTGGTTTGTGAGAAAGTTTCACACAGAACATCTTGGAAAGAGTACAGAGTGTGAAAATATTTTGTTCCATATAAATGTCCACCAGGACAAATCCACTGTGAAGAATGCTTTCAGTAACCAAGTGGGAAAGATGTTCTTTCCTGTGGCTATCAGTCAGTTCCTTTCCCCAGCTACCTCAGTGCCTGGCCAAATGACCTATGCACAGAGTATTTGTTACTCATTGGTTGAAGGCTATTCACATATTCAGCAACATGAATCTCCCCTCACAGAGGCTGATCTGGTGATCACTATGCCAAATCCAACACCATTCCCCAGCAGACTGGCCTCTTAAATTTAATTACAATAAACCTTTCTATCATGAAAGAGACATTAATTTGTACTCTTAAAGACAGACAAATATTTCAAATACAGAAATGCCTTTACTTTCCACAGCACTGTTGTTCATACCATCTTTCTAATACCTTATCTACAAGTATGGTATTCCACACAGTATATTCTTACCACAAGCAATACAATTATAGCAAAGGATGTGTACTAATGGCTTATGTTCATACAATTCACTGACCTTACCATGTCCCCTCAATAGTCAGAAAACGATGGAGACACAGAACAGTGAGATATCCTGCTGAAGCCTCTGTTTAGGCACCAGATAGAAAACAGCATCATAGGAGACCAGGCCACTCACATAGAGGAAAACGTATATTCTTAAACCAGTGGTTGATATATATGTCTTGCCATTCTCCCTATAGTGAGAATTAACAGGTGTCTGAATGAAGTTATAGGATGAGAATGGTCCCTCTCATTATTACACCAAATAAACCACCAAAGGAAGGTTTTCCTCTCTTTCTTCAAATTCAGAGTCAGTGGTTTTTCTGTTGTTAGTGTCCAATAGAAGAATGCATCCACTGGGACATATAGTTAAAAACAAAACTGCCTTAGGAATTAAAAACAAAAATTGCCTTGTTGAATTCAAAACAAAAACTGCCTTTGGAACTTTTTGGATTCTTCATGCCACATGACAAACAGAAAGAATGTCACTGAATTTGAATAATATCTCAATACAGCTCTTAAATATTGCATACAAAATCTTAAGGAATGCAATGACTCTCTAGGACAGCAGTTCTCAACCTGTGGGTTGCGACTCCTTTGTAACAGTGAAAATACTTCGTGGCATTAGGAAGGTTGACAACCACTGCTCTAGGAGTTGGTGGATCTCTAGGAAAAAGTTCAATAAAATAAGTAAGAAATAAGGGAGAGAAATACGATGTGTAAATATCCTGAGAAGAAGGAGAGTTTAGCACAGTTTTAGAATGACCAAATCATTTATAAACTGTTTGGGCATGGAAAGAAGTTTTGACATTATTCTAAATAGAATAAGAGTTTATTTAAAGGTTTTGGAATTACTTCCAGCTACAATATGGAAAGTGGGTTGGAGAATAGAATTTATGATAGAAAAGAGGCCATTGCAGAAGAGAAAGCTCAAGATAGCGTTTCACTGAAGTATTGACAGTATGACATACAAATAGATTAATTTGAAAATTATTTTGGAGGTAGAAAGGACAGGGCTTGGTAATGTATTGAACGTTGTTTAAAAATAAGGAAAAGGTAAACTAAAAATGACAAGTGCTCTGATTAGTGTTACAAGATGGATAGTTGATGCAACACCAAGGAAGAGAATGCTGGAAGGTTTAGAAGGACAAGATCATGGGTACACAGCAGATCTCCTGAACTAAGTACCAAAGTGGGAGTTCACATGCCTGGAAACAGGGGTTGAGCGTGTACATAAACAACAGACAGAGAGAGAGACAGAGGAGGTTGAGGGTTCAACAAGTACAGTGGAAAGAGTGGGGTTATGGGCCATGTGGGTCCATTTCCACACATATTTCTAGTAATTCTCATTCTCTAATTTGTATCTTTCTGCCAAAGAATATGTGAATAAGAATATGCCCCTCTTCAGTCTCTCAAAGTCAAAATATTCACACGGCATTTGTAACAGAAATGTTTCAGTAACAAGTGATAAGAATATAAAATAAAACCAAAAGGAAAAAAAATCTAAAGTAAAAGTGACATAAACAATCTATAAATGGAATATCAACTTAGATTACTGAGAAGTCAGCATGCAGCTTGAGGTCACACCTCAAACAAAATCTCCCAGGATTTTCTGTCTCATTTTCTTTCTACTCTTGCTTCTCTTTTGGCTGTATCCTCAGACCTCCAGTTCCGAGGTCTTCCTGTAATTTTAGCAAATGTTTGCAGCAACCCTAGACATCAGGCCCTCACAGGAAAGCTCTCAGGGAGTGGCAAGACTCTTCCCATGTCTGTGGTCCAAGTTCTAGCACGGTTTCCTTTCATTGGGCTGAACTGAACCACAAGAATTAGCTTGATCCAATCACTTGAACCACATCCCGATTGGCTATTAGATAATGAATGTCCACAACTATAGCAAGTTAAACATTCAAACTTACCCAAACTGCATAGGAGAGAAAATGTAGGGAGAAAATATCTTCCCAATATATAAAGATATTTTTGGTTAAAACAAAAAAGTTAGGGTGGAGCCAGGTGTGGTTGGAACAGAAAATTTCCTTCAATATAGTTTCTAGGCACTGTCCTAGAACATTATATCAAAATTATTCTTTTATTTTTTTTATTTTTACATATATATGTGTTAATTAGGTTTCTACTTTTTGCCTTCACAGAATTTAAAAGGCTTAAAATTTAATAACAATAACAATGTTTAAGATAAGGACTAGAAACAAAACCACGTAAAGAATTAACAAAGATACATACATTCAGAAAAGAAAACAGATGATCACTGCATCAAAATATTAAGCAATATTAATAATAGTAATGACAAGAAAGTAATGTTCAACATTGTCAAATAAGAGTATGTCTGTTATAGAGTGCTTTGACTCTGAGGCTCAGTATGAAGTCATCAGTTAACGTCTTATTTTTTTTCCAAAGTCTCAAAACATAGACAACTAATATTATATAAATAAAAGTAAAAGAGAGTTTCAAGAAACAGATCATGCCAAATCTTATAGACAATAGAAAAAGAAGAAATATTTCAAAACCATTCTACTTGATCTGAATACACCTAATATTGAAATTGGAGAAAATATATTGTTATAAAAGGAAATTACAAACATATTTCACTTATAAATAAGGATACAATATCCTAAACAATATATTTACAAGTTGAATTAAAAATTAATGTTTAAGTAATGTCCTTTGGTCAAAATTGAATCCAATTTATGTGAGAATTAGTCACTATTTTCCTTTCTTTTTTTGTTTTCTTTCCCTTACCCCGTCTCTCCTTCTCTCTCTGTCTGCTCTCTCCTTCCTCCATGCCTCACTGTGTCATTAATTGTACTCATATCAAAGTTGAATACATAGGATTCATGTTTCTCCATTCCTGTGATGTTTCACTAAGAATAATGTGTTCTACCTCCATCCAAGTTAGTATAAACACTGCAAAGTCTCCATTTTTTTGATGGCTGAGTAATATTCCATGGTATACATATACCATAGCTTAGCAATCCATTCCAAAAAATGCTGTTTCCACATTTTAGCAATTGTAAATTAGGCTGTGATAAATAGCCTAGTACAAGTGTCTTTATAATAGAAGTTTTTTTTTTTTTTTCTTCTGTATAGATGCCCAGTAATGGGATTTAGGGATCAAATGGGAGGTCTAGGTTGAGTTATTTGAGCTTTCTCCATACTTCATTCCAAAAAATGCTGTTTCCACATTTTAGCAATTGTAAATTAGGCTGTGATAAATAGCCTAGTACAAGTGTCTTTATAATAGAAGTTTGTTTTTTTTTTTCTTCTGTATAGATGCCCAGTAATGGGATTGAGGGATCAAATGGGAGGTCTAGGTTGAGTTATTTGAGCTTTCTCCATACTTCCTTCCAAAAAGGCTGTATTAGTTTGCAATCCCACCAGCAGTGTAAAAGTGTTCCTTTTACCCCACATCTGTGCCAGCATCTGCAATTTTGAGATTTTGTGATACAGACCATTCTCACTGGAGTTGATGGTATCTCAGGTGCTTCTAGTCCTTATCTCAAACATTGTTATGTTATTAAATTTTAAACCTTTTACATTCTGTGAAGGCAAAAAGTAGAAATCTAATTAACACATGTATATGTAAAAATAAATTTTTTAAACTAAAATTAAATGCAAAAAATATCCTATGATGACAGAAATATCAAAATTTTAAACCGGGGCCAGCATCAACTGAGCCACATAGAACCTGAGGCCACTGGCTTTAACTGAAGGAAACACATCAACAATATATTCAAAATCTATTTTGTTGCTAATTTTGTTTTCAGTTCAGAGAATTGCCACATTTGGTAATTTCTCCTGTTCAAGGGATGAGCTTGAATAATTTTTGCTAACCTGTTATAGAGTGATAATAAATTAGCTTTCAGTATAAGTAAAAATTTAAGCCTAAAATAACACTGTGAGTTTTAATACACCTACTTTTCAATTTTTCAATATTTTCCAACTATGTTAATGTTCCAGAGATAATTCATCTTAAAAAATATATCATATTGTGTATATTAAGGCCCACAATTTTTCCTTTTGCCTCAGGCTCCCTTTGGCTCAGGAACTGTACTATATTTTCACTTAACAAGTTCATAATTTTGAATATAGGTAGTTAACTCTTGTATTAATTTCTCTCTGTTAAAATAACTGATGTGATTTCTTACTCCTAAGTGGATAGTGACTGATACAACTTCCAAGGACAAAGCAGACCTTTTCCTCACCCTTTCCCTCCCCTCAGCACTTCTCCCCATCCATACTGGATTCGTTTTCTACAGCTTATCAAATACCAGCCTCTCTCCCCTACAAAATGCATTCATCTGTTCCTGTGTAAATTCAATCCATTCTTCACGATTCATTTCATATGTCATGAATCATTCCTTATTCTGTACAACATGAATGCATTTTCTCATTTTGATGTAGGGAGTGTCCCAAAGAAAGGAGGAAAGACTAGCTAAGTGTGTTCTTGGCCTCATGGGAGAATTAAGTTGAGCGTGAGCCAACCAGGTACAGAAATGTTTCCCTGAGACAGAGAGAGACAACAGAGCCTACTCTTCACACAAGGTGGGGGGGGGGGCTCCTTATGTCGGCGTTCAGGCAGCATCTGTGTTTTAGATTCTTGGTGTGCCTGTGGCCAAGGACCAACCAGACCCACAAAAAGCGAGGCAAGCATGAGGTGAAGTGTATTGAGGAAGAGAAAGATGGGTTTACAGAGCAAGATAAATTTGTTATAGACAACAAATAGGCCCCTTTGTCACAATAAAGGCTTTGGTTATGGACTGGGGTCCTATTTTATACTGTCTGAATTGGGCCTTCCTTGAGGTTCAGAGGTCATCATGGAACCGTGTTGATAAATACTTAAGGAAAAGATAATTAGCCTTAGGTTACTCTAGGTTACTTTCCAAATCCTATTGTGCCTGGGCTGCCTGGCCTGCAGGTTGGGGGATTCGCTGCCTTTTTTTGCAGATTAGCAGGGGTTCCTTCTTCTCCCAGGTGTGACAGTTGCTTGGGGCAGGATTGAGAAGGGCCTTCACCAAGGTGAGGCCCACCCTTGTCCTCTTCCCTGGTGAGGCAATTGCTCAAGGCAGCACCAAAGTAAGGCACCTAGCTTTCCCTAAGAGGTCTCAGAGGTACCTTGCTGTCTACCTTGCTGTCACAGATAGCAGAGCACTAACAGTTTGTGATGTATACAGCTGAGTAATTCACCCATCCTTAGGTCCCTGGCCTATGACTTACTGGTGACCTCCTTGTTCAGTGTGGTTTGGGGTGTAGTATCAGTCAAAATGGCTGCCCTCTTCCTTTTCTGCCTTGTACATTAATTTTACAAGATCTTAAAGCTATTTTGGCATTTAAACCATCATATTCTGCCTTGATTTCTTGGTTATTCTTTGCACATTTCTTATTCCTCTGCCACCTCCCATTTGGGTTTTAAATATTTGAAGATCAGGGACTGACTCCTTCTGGCCTTTCTTGTCTTTGGGCATTTCCTATTTGCTGAGGTCCAGAGCTTTGGGGCATCATGAGATGAGAGAATTGGAGACACAGATGGGCCACAAAATGCTGGGCTTCTGCACACTGGTGGGAAGCAACACCGTTAGATGATTAGGCCTTGTCCTTCCCATTCCCAGTGTTCTTGAAGCTTGTTTCCTTTCTTGCCATTTCATGCTCAGATTTGATCCTTAGATTAATTCCCCTTCTTTGCTTAGCGTGCTGAGCACAGGGTGGCATTTAAAACAATCCAGAAACATCTCTCCCTTGAGTAAGAAAGAGAGTGCTGTGCAGGGAGCAGAAGGTCCCTATGGGATGGTAGTTATGGGGAGCTAAGTAGCCCTACTTTGAAAGGCTTTGTGAAAAAGCCATTTCCGTCACAGAAGAGTTAAGGCTCTGGCAAGACCCTTTAAGGAAGGGGCCATGGTAATTGAAACCAGTGGAAGTATCCTGCTTACTTCTATAGCCACAAAAACACAGTCCACAAAATCAAAACATTGGGAACTGCCCATCCCTAGCCTCCCACCAGCTCTGACTTTGTTCTTTTAGAAAAATCACAGCCTAGTGAGATTGGGGGTGTTTTATCAGAAGTTTGCTTATTTATGTAGCATAACGAGAATATTTTCAAACTGGAAGCCAACTGATTGCAAACTAGAAAAAGAATTTTCCAAAAACAAATCTGTGAGGTCAAGTTTCAATGTCACAGAAGGGGTAATTTAGGCAAACCTCGCCAACCACAATAGAAGATGGCATATTACATTACTGCTCTGGAAAAGGAATTTGCGTTTGTCGACCTCAGGCAGCCCAAATCTTGAGTGGAGTTTGAGCCGGGAGCTTTTGCTGAGGAGCTTGTGTCTTCCTAACGCTGACTGCTGACCCACTTTAAGTCCCTTGTCACCAAACCATAGAGAAGGGACAGGGTGGGAGTGATATAGGACACACCAGAGACTTTCACATCTTGGTGTATTTAAGTGCCTGCTGGTGTGTATTGCTAAGTAAAAAAGAGGAATTAATCATTTCTTCCAAGGACCAAATCTGAGCATGAAATAGTAAGAAAGGAAACAAGCTCCCACAGTATTGGGAACGTGAAGAACATTCCCTAGTTGGGTTGTTTAATGCCTTAAACAACCCGACTAGGGCCATGGTTGACCCAGTAGCATTATTTATCACAGATAAGTGGATAAAAAACCCAAAGTAACACACTGAATTCCTGGTCCTTCAAGGATCATTTTAGAAGCTCAGTGGGGTTTTCTTTCAGAGCCAGACACATTAATTTTTCTTGATCACTAGGATGATCTTTGCAGTACCCCAGTGTAGGTAAAGGGAGGCTCAGTATATACCTAAAGATAACCAAAGAAAAACATTCTTATCACCTAGGTCGATTTGTCTCCTATTTTACTTTCTTATTCATACAGTCACTTACCAGGAGCATACTCTGTGCCCACACCATGATAGAAGCTGGCATGCAGTATAAATAGGAAATGCAGAATCACTGCCCCAGGAATAGCCTGGCCTCTGCAAACACTCAAGCCCAGAGTAATGGACATGTTTCTGGATATTTGGAAGGCTTTGTAAAAGGGATAGCCCCTCAAAGGAGAACCTTTAAATGTTCTTAGTGAGCTGAATCAAAGCCTGAGATATTTGTACCTGGGAATTTTATGCAAAAAGAAAAGGTGCTTTTAAAGTGTTGTAAGTGGCTGCTACCTGCCCTGCCCCCTACCTTTTTTAAACCCACGGTTTCAATCGGGGTGATTTTGCTCCCAGGGGACATTTGTGAATGTGTGGAGACATTTTAGACTGTGCATGTCTGGAATGGGGATAGGGTGCTGTTAGTATCTAGTAGATAGAGGCCAGAGATGCAGCTAAGTGGGCAGGGCAATACCCCAGGAAAGAATTATCTGGTCCCAAATGTTAGTAGTGCTGAGTTTAGAAGCCCTGTTTTTAACCAACACAATCATATGCCCTTTTTTTTTTTTTTTTTCTGTTTCTAATCAAGATGGAGAACTAGTTTGAAAAGCAGTGCTATACTTGCTGGGTTTATAACTTACATTTTACGTTAGCAACAAGCCATCATTGGCATTTACATTTATCTTGACTACAGATTTTTTTGTTTTTCTTTTTCCCTAACAGTCTTTCACTTTTTATCACATCAGATGTTGGGAAAGAGCTAACATTTCTGTTTCCCAGTAGTTCTGCCTGACTCGAGCTTATGAGCAGAAAACCTCTTTTGATCTTCATCTTCTTGCTTCTAATGGCCTCAGCAGACATTCTGTTCCTCTCTCGCCTCTCTCAGAACAGTCCTGGGAGTTTAGTACCCATGCTTCAGAGATAGAGAACCTGAAACCGAAAGGCCAAGGCTTAGTCAAGGTCACCCAGCAGGGCTTCACACCGGCTTTCTGCCCTTCTCCCTGCTCTCATTCCTCACTAGTCTCTTCAGGAGAAAGGTGCAGCGTAAATCACGAAAGACCATCATCCGTAGTCCACTAAACGTGCGCAGGTTACGTTTGGCCAGGTGGGTGATTTATCCTTGCTTACTTCCTTTAAAACCTAATGGAGAATTAAAGAGAGTTTTCAACTAGGATGATAAGGAAGGAAATGCAATATTTTAAACCTTGCCCTTGTTATTCTTCTTCAAGTATGAAAACATTATTTGTTTTAAAAATCTGAATACCCAGGATGATTTGGATTCTGATTTGGATCAGAATAAATTTTTTGAAGTTGTTAACCCATCACAGTTTGATTAGCAAAGGGTTTGGCATTGCATCTAGTAGGAATATCCGAAGAGTCCAGCCACCCATCCAAGACAAAGAAACTGGTCTGCAAAAACAAGGGTCAAAAAGTCTAATGAGGAATGTAATAGCTCAACCGCTGGAAAGTTTCTGAAAAATGATATGAGAGGCTTGGTTTTAGTTATACAGATCATAAATTAAAGTGACAATTTTTATAAGAGTAATGGAATTTCCAGCTTAGATTTTTACCACGCTAAGTCAGGTCATCCACTTCCTTTTCTTATTCAGGAGGGAAAGAGCAATAATTTATAGTATGCACAGATCAGAAAGCACCCTTCCTCCTGCCTACCTCCTCTTCCTTACTCATCTTCCCTTCTTTTTTCCTCTTTATTATTGTGGCAACACAGGTCAGATAATATTTAGTGTTAAATGTATATTTACAGTAGTCAGCATTTCCTAAGGCTGGCCTTACTCTGTTCAACGTTGGACCTAGGTAGCAGGAAGCTTTTGTTTGTGGCCCCCCCTGAGAAATGGAGAGGGAGATAGTTAATCCCGCAGTGTGCCATTTTGTTTTGGGCATGACAAAATACTTACTTGCATTGACGACTTTGCCTGGCACCACTGTAAAATGTGCTTTTCAGACTAGTTTAAAATTCAGTAGCCTAGTCCTATGTGACCTTCACCATCCCCTCTGCCCCACTTCTGCTTGCTATTTCTGGGGTTAAGACTTGTATTGTCATCTGGGGAAATTGATTCGGGATCAGATAACACAGTCTATGGAAAGATGCCAGTTTTACCTTATATCACTTTAACATGTAATAATTTTTTAGTGGTGAATACATTTGATTTAGTGGTAAATAATTCCCCCTCTCCCCCATTACAGAAACCTGAGTGACTAATTTCATGACAAACATCTCAGCAATTAAGTGTATTTCTTAATTATCCTTTCATCTGAATGCTGCCTGGTCTAACTTCTTATGCTAAAATGACATATTTAGTAATCCAAAGATATTCCTTCTATAAATGGTTCTCTTAAAAGCTAATAACTTAACCATACATTTTTGGCTGAAGTCGGTGTTTTTTGGGTACAATTAATAATTGCTTTCTGTTAAAAAGCATGACTTTTTCTGTTAGAATGAGTTTTAAAGCAGTTTAGTATGAGAAAATCAGTCAATGGAACGTAACCAATGAATCAACATGAGACACAAATTTTAAAAAAAGATCAGTGGTTTCTCTCATATTATACTGAATATTATCATTCCAGAAAACAAGTCGGTGGTTCTTTGAAATAATCTAGAATTAGCATATGTGGCCCAAGTTTTTTCTGTGTGCATCTTGTTCCAATAAATCTACAAATTATAGGTTCGGGGCTCCCAAAACAAAACAAAAGCTGAAATGTCAGAGGACATGGCAATAATAATCACAGCTGATATTGACATATAACAAATTGTATGTATATACTAATAAATTTTTATTTTAATTAATTACTTTATTTTTTCAAAAAGGCTAAGATCTACAGTTTCAACACATTCTCAAGTGATCCATATACTAAAAGAACTTAAGAACCACCTCTGAAAATCTGCATGGTAACCGATATTTACTATAATAATAATAGAATATAAATTCCACAAGTAAATTTCGTCCGTTTTGTTCACTGTGCTATCCCTGGTACCTGGAACACAGTAGATACTCAGTAAATATTTGTTAAGTGAAGGAAAAAGTCACATAAATGTATTGTAATATCTCAGTATTCTATTAAACAGCTAAAAGATCAAATGTTATGCAATAAAAATTAAATGCTCTTGGTTTCTACTTTTCATTTTTGAAAACTATATATCCAAATGTGATTTAAGCAGAATATTCAAATAAACCATCACCTTAGTCCATTCTGGCTGCATAGCAAAATACCATAAACTGAGTAGCTCATAACAGCAAAAAGTTGCTTCTCCCAATCCTGGAGGCTGGGAAGTCCAAGAGCGAGGCACTGAGATCAGTGTCTAATGAGGGCAGGCTTCCTAGTTCACAGATGGCTGTCTTCCCAGTGTGTCCTCCTGCAGCAGAAGAAGCAAAACAAAACAAAACAAAAACAAAGAAACAAAGAAACAAACAAACAAACAAACTCTTTTTGGTCTCTTTTATGAGGGCACTAATTCCATTCATGAAGGCAGAGCCTCTTAAAAGCCCCACCTCCCATAGGCACTATTTCTAATGCTAACCTCATGGATTAGTATTTCAATATATTAATGCAAATTTTGGGAGAGGTTCACAACATTCAGCCTATTGCAACTAGAAATCCTAATTTGCAACTATTTGGCAGATTGGTGGTTTCTCTCTTTTTAATCTCATACATTGGCTCGTGATCCCTAAGGTGCCATGTGGATTTTTCGCTTTATCTTTTTCGATTTATTTGTTCATTTGTGAATTTTCTGTAAGTCTGGAGGAGGCTAAGCATCTCTGTTAACCTTCCTCTTCCAATTGCCCTCAGAACACCTTCTTGTGGCATGAAGGAGGTTTTGTGATCTCAGTAAGCCTTTCAAATTTCCTTCCTCCATCCATATGTTTATTGCCAGCATATGTTTCAGCAATAATGTGATGATTCTTCTGCTCCTCAGGGGTTTGGAAAAGGTTATGAAAGATAATTTTTTTTTTCTCCAGACTCTGCACTGACTTCTATTCTTGTTCCTAGGTGACCTGTGGTGCCACAATTTTGGGCAACAGAACGTGCAGTTAGTGTTGGGTATAAACTTTTAATAACTGAAAAAATAAGAATGCTGAGGAACTATTGCATGGTACATCTGCATAAGAGTATTTAGAACAAAGTGTCTTTGTTTTCTTAACACAGATAATTTGGAGGAGTTGGTAAAAGTTTAATACTATAGAAAATTAAAAAGTATATATTAAAGTACTCTAAATTGTTTAACATTATATTATTTTACAGAGCTGGTAAACATTAATGAAAGTTCAAAATCAGTGCATTGAAGAGGATAGGAAGATGGTCAAAAGTTAGCAAATTGGCCAGAAATTTAATGACAAAGACTCTGAAAATTGCATAGCATTTTTTCCAATTTGTGCCACCTTGATTTCCCCTACAAAACTGTTAATAAAATGCATACTTACAGTGAATTTAACTTTCTTCCTCAGTCTTATAAAAGTATACTAGACCCCACTGATCTGCAAGGGACGTGTTCCAAGACCTGTCGTGGATTCCTGCAAACTCAGAGGGTATCCAACCCTATAGGAAGCATGTTTTTCCCTATACCTTCCTACTCTGAAAGTTGTCAAAATCAAAGTAGAGTCACTAATGTTAAGAAAACTCTTATACACAGAGTTGGAAAAGGCCACGAAGAGAGGGTTCTTGTGTTTTTGTGTCTGGTGATGGAAAAGACCTTATAAAACCCACCACTCTGTACTAAGGCCACCACAATCTTACACAAAAACTGCTTCTGCAAAGATGTCTGCCCAGCAACTGTCTATCCAATCTTGGACTGGCTTCAAATTCTTTGTAGCCAAAGACAACTATTTCAAAACAATTATGTAAGCCTCCTAATATTTTTCCTTAAAAAAACCTTTGTTTTCTTTCACCTTCCTGAATATGCACGTTATTTACTATGGTATGAATACTATTGTAATGCTCTATTCCCAAGCAAACATCTTTTTTTTTAGAACTTCTCTTGGTTTGTTAGTTGACAATATGATAGAGTTTAGTTTATAAATTAGGTGTCTAAAACAATAATAATAACTGATAATAAAATAGAACAATTATAACAGTATACTGTAATGAAAATTATGTGAATATGGTCTCTCTCTCTTTCTAAGTATCATATTGTACCATACTGACCCTTCTCTTGATGATGTGAGATGATAAAATGCCTATGCAATGAGACAGAGTGAGGTGATGTATGTATGTATGTATGACATTGTGCCATAACATAACGCTGCTATTGACCTTCCGATAATTCATCAGGGGATCATCTACTTCAGGTGATCCTGAGTCACCAAACCATCCCAATGTTGTGAAAGTTGCAGATACCATAACAAAATCACTTTTGTCAGACCCAGATAAAATAGGGCCAGGAAGGCACAAAGGAGGGGAGGTTCATGCTTACATGTCTGAGATAAGAATTATTTCCAAGGACTTTCTAAAAGTAATTTTTTCTTGCCCTTTCCCACATCTCTGCTTTGACAAGTTTTGCCACTAGACATTTTCCAGGGCTGTAGTTATTCAGGTGGGATGGCCTGCGAACACCTGTCCAGTAGATGGCGCCTCCATCAATGAACTGACAGTCTTTCTGGCTTTGAGCATCTACAACCAGCGAACTTTGTTTCTAAGCAACTTGAGGCAAATGTTTCCCTTTTTGCTTCTAAAAGTTTTCCTTTACCCTTCCCTTGCCGGATGCACTGGTGGCTTGCCATTCTGTGCAGCCTAGATCATTATCCGTATTTCTCCTTCATGAGTAAATATTTGAGATAATGTTCTCTGGTCTCTCTCTCTCTTTTTTTTTAGGTTAACAATGTCGATATTGGGATATCAGGAGTGGATGATGGAATGACTAACAAGTGGGGCATATCTACAGCGTGGGTTCACTGGACAAAATGATGGTGTCAGTCCTGGGTAGGACGGCGCAATTTCATTGTGTATTCAGAGCAGCATGAAATTTAAAATTTATGAATTGTTTATTTCCGGAATTTTCCATTTAATATTTTTGGACTATGGTTGAACCTAGGGAACTAAAACTGTGGAAGGTGACTCTGTGAATAAGGAGAAACTAATGGATATAACGACTCATGAAGGACGATAGTGGCTGCAAGGATCACCTTGAAAAGAGAGACTGTTTCACACAGACCCCGTGTGGACGTGTATACATCTCTGTCAGCTCCTTTTTAAAGTTTTGTACTATGTAATACTGTCCTTAATCTTTTGAAGTAATTTTAGACTTTAAAAAAGGTGCACAAAATAGAACAGAGGCCTCCATATACCCTTCACCCATCTTCCCTACGTAACCACAGCACAATTACCAATGCCAGGACTAGAGTGCCAAAGTTAAAGTAATGTGCCCCTGCTATACTTGTCTTTCTCATCTCTTTAGATCTTGTTTGCTTTTCCATTGCAAAGAGCGTGCAGTTGAATTCTAGAGAAATATACATTCATAACAGGCAGACCTAGAAAATGGGCTCATTTTCCAGCCCTGTGTTCGGGAAGGCAGCGTTCTCCTCTCACAACAGCACTGGGCTGCTTTTCTCTGCGATGCTAAACGCCATCATTTTAGCCTGGGGCTCAGAACACTGGCTTCTTCTCCTCCTGTATTGGGACTTCTGAGACCCTTCTTGCCTCAGCCTGCCTCTCACGCTAGTACATACCATCTACTTAACAAGAAGCTTTCCCTCGTTTGGGTTAATGCCATTCCTTCACTACAAAAACTATACACGCACACACACATATTTTTTTCATGGAGCTAATATGTTTGGCTTGAACATTAATTTCTGGATATTTCTAGGCCCTACGTCTGGTTTGTTTTAATGATTTTTGTAATGTTTAGATGTGGTAACCATTTCTAAGCATTGGAAGAATATAAATATGTATTTATAAGAAAGGACGAGGGCAAGGAAGAATATAAATATTTCTTAATAAAAATTTAAAAAATTTGTTTTCTTTTTTAAAAAGTCATCATGAGAGGCAAAGATTAATTAGTTGGCCTCTGTGTATCCAGCACTACAGAGGTTTCTAAGACTCAGACTTCCACTCCCTGTGTCTTCAAAGTCCTGTGAGCGAGACGCAGATAAGGACAGTGCAACCTGGAAAATGGCACCATTTACCCCCAATTCAATGCAATGTTGTCAATTACAGTCCTCCTGTGTGTTAGAGGTCTAGAATTGCCCATCCTGTTTATCTGATACTTTGTATCCTTTCTCAGACATCTTAGGATTTCCTCCCCGTCTCCCAACCCGATTTTCTTTATAAAATTTTTTAAAAAGGGATTCATTTGGAAGGCCATATTTCCAGCCCATGCTTTCCCGACAGCGTACGTCTCCAGTCTTCTTGTGCAGTGTGTGTGTATTTGTTTTGGGAACTACAAGGTGTCTCATAAGGAGCTGTTGGTTTGAGGGTCAATGCCATCTCTGTTATCCAGGTCAATGGCTAACAGAGGAGTCCTCAACAACACTAGAAAAATCCCTCCCGAAAAAAAAAGAAAAATAAAGAAAAGAAAAAAATGAAAAATCTCTTCTGGGATATTCTTTGGGAAATACAAGTAATATCCATCAGAAGTTTGACGCTGACCTTTCTTGCTTTACAGAAGTTTGTTGGCAGGAAGTGCTTTGGTTTTCTTAATTAAAGAAATGAAGAAAAAAGCCAAACATTGTGAAAAAGTCCAAGGATGAGTTTGAGCTTGTTATTTAGATTAGAAAAGAGTTATTTATAAGAATCACTGTGGCATCTGTAAGATCTTTCTCCTGTCTCACCCTATCACTCCCTCCACTGTCCAAAAAAAATGAAAATAAAAATAAAAAATAGGAGAGAAAACCACTTTTGTTTGTTGTCAGGGCTGCCTAAACATCATTGAAATTCTACTTCCCTTGAAAAGTTTAGAAATTACTGGGTTGTGTATCAAAAGGGCAGTGTGAGTTTCTGACCCATCCAACTTTTATCTGAAAGGCTTGCATACTGGTAGAGGAAAAATAGACAATTACTTCATTAACTTTTGGAATGTCAATGGCATTAATGTTGCTTTCTGTTACAGAAAGAGAAAAGATAAGATCTAACAAGGACTTTCATCTGCCACATTTCCCTTTCTTTCCTTGACGGTAATCATTATGCTGTTTGTGAGTTTGATGCAGTATTTTATCACTGCTGAGACAGAGAAACTCCCCATGCACACTGCAGAGTGAAGATTCTCCAAGCCTTGGCTGGTCTATAGGGTCAGAATCTTTACCATTATTTCCAAACTTTTTGCCACCTTTAACTAAGAATTATTTTTTATTAATGTCATGCTATTTTCTTTCCCTAAATAAATATGTGTGAATTACATATATATGAAAATTAAATGAGGCTGGGCACCGTGGCTCTCCCCTATAATCTAGCACTCTGGGAGTCTGAGGCAGGAGGATCTCTTGAGTTTGGGAGTTCAAGACAAGCCTGAGCAAGAACAAGTCCCCATCTCTGCTAAAAGTAGAAAACTTAGCCAGGCATTGTGGCAGCAGGCACCTGTAGTTGTGGCTACTCGGGAGACTGAGACAGGAGGATCACTTGAACCCAGGAGTTAGAGGTTGCTGTGAGCTAGACTGACACCATGGCACTCTAGCCTGGGGAACCAAGTGAGACTTTCTCTTAAAAACATAAAAATAACTAAAAAGAAAAGAAAATTAAATAAGTTAATGTGTAGTGAATCATAAACATTTGTCAGACTTATCTATAGTTTTAGGAAAGGTTTAGAGGATGATATAGAGAAAAATATTATGCAAGAACCATTGAATTGTTTGGGAAAAGCCACTGTGGAATTGAGAGGCTGTTACTGTCAAAATGGTTCTCCTGGCAACGGCGACATACATTTTAAAAAAGGGTCTTGTAATTCTGTGTCTGAAACTGCCAGCAGCAGGATGTGTTTTCATCCATTACTGTCATCTGAATATTTTCATCTTTTTGCCTCTGGGCATTAAAATGCAACTAATCCACCACCCACAAAATCCATTAGCATAAACAGTAAAAAATGAGTGGTCAGACTACACAGTGATAGCATTGAAATTGGTTTGGTAAAATGCAAATATAATGAGGATGTCCATTTCAGAGCAGTTTGCATCATAATAGACTGAACTGTCTTGGACTTTAATTCTGGGTTCTATTCTATATGGCTATTGAAAAAGAAAACATCTGTTTCCTGTTAGTTTTCTTTAAATTTATTTTTATTGTTTGGGATTTATTGAGGGTACAAAGAATTAGGTTACATTGATTGCATTTGTTAGGTAAAGTCCTCTTATATTTGTGTCCCACAACCAAGAGGTTTGCCCTACACCATGACCCGTCTTCCCACCCTTCTTATCCTCTCCCCACTTGCTCATTCCCCTCCCCCTCCCCCTGTATTAGCTCATCTACTGCCTTCATATTAGAATTGAGAACACTGGATTCTTGCTTCTCCATTCTTATGATGCCTTACTAAGAAGAATGTGTTCCTCCTCCATCCAGGTTAATACAAAAGATGTAAAGTCTCCATCTTTTTTAGTGACTGAATAGTATTCCATGGTACACATATACCACAGCTTGTTAATCCATTTCTGGCAGTGGGCATTTAGACTGTTTCCGTATTTTGGTGATTGTAAATTGAACTGTGATAAACAGTCCAGTGCATATATCCTTATGATAAAAGGATTTTTTTTTTCTTCTGGGTAAATGCCTAGTAATGAAATTATAAGATCAAATGGGAGGTCTAATTGGAGTTCTTTGAGGATTCTCCATACTTCCTTCCAAAAAGATTGTATAAATTTGCAGTCCTAACAACAGTGTAAACATGTTCCCTTCTCTCCACATTCATGCCAGCATCTGCAGTTTTGAGATTTTGTGATGTGGGCTATTCTTACTGGGGTTAGGTGATATCTCAAGGTGGTTTTGATTTGCATTTCTCTGATTAGGGATGATGAGCATTTTTTCATGTTTGTTAGCCATCATCTGTCTTCTTTAGAGAAGGTTCTAGTCATGTCTCTTTTCCAGTGATATATGGGATTGTTGGGTCTTTTTTTGTTGATTGTTTTGAGTTCTGGTAGATCCTAGTGATCAAGCTTCTGTCCAATTCATGATATGCAAATATCTTTTCCTATTCTGAATGTTGCCTGTTTGCTTTGGTTATTGTTTCCTTACCTGTATAGAAGTTTAATTAAGTCCCATTTGTTTATTTTTGTTGTTGTTGCACTTTTCATGGAAGTCTTCTTCATAAAATTTTCCCCAGGCCAATATCTTCAGATTTTTTCTTTCTTTTTTTTTTTTTTTTGCTTTTCCAAAAGTTTTCTGATGTTAGAATTTCATCTACTGTTTAAGACAAGAAAAAGAAAAAAATTCCCCCTAGCTCTCCTTTAGAGAATCCTAATTGCTTTTGTCCTTACAAAAAGCACATACTTCCACAGAAATGGTCATTGGACAGGAGCAGTGGGAAGCCTTTACCTCTGCCCTTCTAGGCGACTCCTGAGAAAGTTTCCCTCTAACCGTTGGACATTTCCCAGCACCTCTCTCCACCAGGAAAGGATGACCAAGGTGTTTTCCTGCACATGGTGAGACCCATGGTACACCTGCAGCTTTACTTTAACTGAGACAACAAAAGTTCTCCTTTTGACCTTCTTCTGGAAAGAAGAATGGGAGAATACTACCATGCTATCTGTATTTTCTCTTCCTATTCCTGAATTTTTTCCCTTTAGATGTTAAAATTGTTAAAAATCAGAGGATTTATTGCTAATAATATTCCTTCTAGTAAATTAGCAATTTCCAGTTGGCCTCCTTGACCTGTTCAATAATCTTGTGCTGTGCAACACCAGTGAAGACTGGAAATATAAGGTCAAGGAAATCACACTCCCTTCGTTAACTCTACTGGGGATGGGCACTTCACCTCATGAGAAGAAGGGGACAATTATCTTAGTCCCCTTCTGTGTGGCCTAGTGAGAGGTGACTTTCTGTTTTACCTTGTTAGCACCTTGAAGTTCTTCTTCCTCTGACATCGACTGAAAGCCGTGCGTAATGTGTTTACACACTTGGAGGCGCTGACAGTCCCACTTGTACCCTTGTGAAAAGGAGCTCATCCATTACCTCGCGTGGCATTTGAAAGGAAAAGCTAATGATACTTTTTAGCTCCTTTTACCATATGTGTCATCTGTCCTGCTGAAATTACCCTAAAGGCTGTTGAGGAATATTCCTTAATCCCACTGAGGGGCATTCTGCAGTGACCCTGGGCGAGGCTGGGAGGGAGCGGCTGGCATCTGCATGGAGGAGACATGGAAGTTTTGGCAGAGCTAAGACTTTGTTTTAAGGGAAGGTTTTTGTACACCCTAATGTGGAGCCCTAAAAGACAAAGAATTGGGTGCCGATGACAACCGATGGTGACAGGTGGGAAGAACCCAGTAGCACTGTTCACATCCGCCCTCAGCTGCTGGTCCTTTACCTCCCGTGGCTGAGCCTTAGTTTCCTACTCTGTGAAATTAAGGGATCCAGCCGAATGATCTCTAGTATCCCTCCAGCTTTAACATTTCTCAATCTTAAACATTTGGGTGAAATTTTGCTCACCTTACTCTAGTAAGGCAGGTAGCTTCAGAGCCTGAGGACTTCATTCTTTTTTTTTTTTTTTTTAAGACAGACATAAAGTCAAATGTAATACACTCTTCTTGGAGATAGAAATACAAAATCTTTAGCCAGAAACAAGGTCTGAGACTTGAGAATAGTCACTGGGCCAGGTCTCTCATATAGGGAATGTTCTGGGAGGACAATACGGAGGCTCTCTGCTGAGAGTCAAGTGTTTTTTGGATTATCTTTCTGTTTGAAGAAGAATCTGCCTTTTCCATATATGCAGAGCTCTGTTGAATAGCCCAAGTTTAAAATGAGCTGAGCGTGACCAGATGTGTGATTATAAATACACGCTGAAATTGGCAAGGTATAGTCTGCAGGGAGTCATCTCTCTCAGGTCCTTCTTGTAAGAGAGTTTTGCTTTAACTCTTAAAACTTATTAAATATTCTTTGCTGTATGTGCCTTTGGCTGAATACTCCTGAGTTCAGTAGTATTGAACTATTTCTTTGAGCTTGTAATTTTTCTCTTTCTTATTAAGTGTCTCTATTTCAGGGTACCATGCAATTTACCAGAGCTTTTATCATAATCTCCAAGCCAAAAGAAGATTCTTCAGTAATAGATGTAATTTTCATCCAGTGATTGCTTTCCTTTTCTTATTGTTGAGACTCAATTGCTTAATGTGAAAGAGAAGCTGTCCATGGCTAAAACTCTCTGGTTTGGAAGGATGAGTAAAAACGATGGAGGCAATTTACCACAATTATCAGAAGCCTGTTTTCTTTGCCAGGCTCTCCCAGTCTGTTTCCCCAATTCCCACGTGGGGGAAACTACCACAGGAAACTGCCATAAGCAAAAGCCTTTCATATAGGCCCAGGCAACATACTATCAAGAATATGCAAAACAATTTGCTCTGTGAATGGATCTTGTACATATAACTGTGGTGGATCTTTTTAGTTTCTATCTAATATTTGCATAATTCCTTCCCTTTCCTCCTGTTTCTCTGCCCCCCTGATCCTTACTCTGTGCTAGCTGTTTATGTGTGCCAACTTGAATTCATTTACTTATCTATCAAATACCCATTGATCAATCATCACATATGTCACACTAGTCTAAGCACTAAGGATTCACTTAGGAACAAGACAGACGAAAATAATCTTGTTTTTAAGAAGTTTACATGGTAGTGAGAGGAGGGCAATTATATGTTCAGTGCTGCCCATGAGAAAAATGGTGGATAAAAGGGGCTGAGGACATGCAGAGGCAGTGATAGAGTTTAGTTTTAACAAGCATGTTCAGAAAAAGCATCATCAAAATGATGACAGCTGATCAAAGATGGAAGGAGACATGTGAATAAGGCAATGGGATAACCGGCAGACTGTGATTTTTGGTTTAAGCAAGTGGAAGAATGGAATCATTTATTGAGACGTGAAAGGCTAGAGACAAAATACCCAGCCTCTACCGCTGTATGTGCTAAGCATGAGATGCCTGTTAAATATTCCCTTGGAGATGTTAGCAGGCAACTGGAAACCCAGAGTTCAGAATAAAAAATATAGAAAGAAATCACCCTGCCCAGGGGAGCTGACTCACATCCTTGTATGACCCAGTCTTTTTACTAGTTAATTAAGCTAAACAGATTGAGAGAGGGAAATGACCATTTACCCTTAGTTATTCCTAGTAGAATATATATGTGTGCCCTAATGTGGTGGCCTTAAAACATGTCCACAAGATTTTGGCCTTTCTTCCTATCAGAAGATGGAGTCTATGTCCCCTCCCCTTGATGTGGGCAGTCCTCTGTGGCTGCCTGAACCAAGTGGGTATCACAGAAGTGATGTTATGAAACTTCTGAGGCTGGGACATAAGAGGTAATACAGTTCGGCCTCTCTCTTTGGGATGGTCAGCCTGGGAACCCAGCCACCACACTAGGAGGAAGTCCAGGCTACATGAAGCTGTATCTGTCCCGTGGGAGGGGACCTGAGCCTCCCAGCCAAACTCCCACCTACGCTAACCTGCCAGCCACATGATAAACCATCTTGGAGACAGATCTGCCGTTCTTCAGTTGATGCTGCATACAGCAGACACAGACATTCCCCACTGAGACCTACCCAAATTGCCAATTGGTGGCAAAGTAAAATTTCATTTCCTTGATTGCTTTCATCATTTGTATTCTAAATTCCCTTTCTGTCATTTCTAACATTTCCATATAGGTGGAATCCTCTGCAGTAGCTACCTGACAGTCCCTTGGGGGGAGAGTGGGTTGCTCTGGACTGATCATCATCTGGACAATGATTTCTTTTATCTGTTTCCTTGCTCTAATTTTCCTGTTACTTTCTCTTGCTCTTTAAGTTACCATGCCTCTGGACTAGGATTTCGATGACTCCAGTTCTCCACTGCTTTTGTCCTTTTCATGGGGTCCAGAAGTCTCTCACTGACTCCCAGTGTCCCCAAAGAGATGTTTCTGTGCAGGTCCCACCAAATTTTCTGGGCAGGTCCCACCAGCCAGAGATGCCCAGAGTCTTCTCTCCCCAATCTCACTCAGTGCTCAGTTACAAGGAAGCTGTTACTCAGCTGCCATAGTTCTGGAGGCAAGGAAGTCCATGGGCATGGTGCTGCAATCTGTTTAACACTTCTTTCCATGACTCCGAGTTTCCAGGAGAGACCAAAGGGCCCTTTGGCTTGATCACTCAAACACTCCTCCAGGGTCACTGGAGCTCTACTGATCCTGCTGGCTATAATAGGCCAATGATTTGGGCAGCACTCAGAGCTACAGCAGGTTCTGAAAACTCACCCTTACTATTCAACATAGTACTGGAAGTTCTAGCCAGTACAATTAGGCAATACAAGGAAATAAAGGGCATGCAAATGGGAGCAGAGGTCAAACTGTCCGTCTTTGTTGACAATATGATCTTATACTTAGAGAACCCCAAAGAGTCAACCACAAGTATCCTAGAAGTCATCGCAAAATACAGTAATGTCTTAGAGTATAAAATTAATGTCCACAAGTCAGTTGTCTTTGTATATAGCAATAACAGTCAAGAGGAGAGGCTAATTAAGGACACAACTCCTTTCACCATAGTCCCAAAGAAAATGAAACACCTAGGCATATACCTAACAAAAGAGGTGAAGGACCTCTATAAAGAAAATTATGAAATCCTAAGAAAGGAAATAGTAGAGGATATTAACAAATGGAAGAACATACCATGCTCATGTCTGGGAAGAATCAACATTGTTAAAATGACTATACTTCTCAAAGAAATCTACCTATTCAATGCCATCCCTATTAAAATACCAATATCATACTTTCAAGACTTGGAAAAAATGATTCTGCATTTTGTATGGAACCAGCAAAAACCCCATATAGCTAGGGCAGTTCTCAGTTATAAAAACAAAGCTGGGGGTATCACCATACCAGATTTTAGGCTGTATTACAAGGCCATAGTGGTCAAGGCAGCATGGTACTGGCACAAAAATAGAGAAATAGACATTTGGAATCAAACAGAAAACCCGGAAATGAAACCAACAACTTACAGCCACCTAATCTTTGATAAACCAAACAAGAGAATCCACTGGAGGAAAGACTCCCTATTCAATAAATGGTGCTGGAGAACTGGATATCCACATGTAAAAGACTGAAACTGGACCTGCACCTTTCTCCACTCACAAAAATTGATTCAAGATGGATAAAGGACTTAAATTTAACACATGAAACAATACAAATTCTGAAGGAAAGCATAGTAAAAACACTGGAATATATTGGCCTGGGGAAAGACTTCATGAAGAAGACTGCAGTGACAATTGCAACAATAAAAATAAACAAATGGGACTTAATGAAATTGAAAAGCTTCTGTACAGCTAAGGAGACAACAAAAGCAAATAGGCAACCTATCCAATGGGAAAGGATATTTGCATATTTTGAATTAGACAACAGCTTGGTAACTAGGATCTATAGAAAACTCAAATTAATCCACATGAAAAAAGCCAACAATCCCATATATCAATGGGCAAGAGATAATGAATAGAACCTTCTCTAAAGAAGACAGGCAAATGGTTAATAAACATATGACAAAATTCTCATCTTCCCTAATTATTAGAAAAAGGCAAATCAAAACCACCTTGAGTGAGATACCATCCAACCCAAGGGGGAATGGCCCACATCACAAAATCTCAAAACTGCAGATGCTGGCGTGGATGTGGAGAGAAGGGAACACTTTCACACTGCTGGTGGGACTGCAAACTAATACAACCTTTTTGGAAGGAAGTATGGAGAACTCTCAAAGAACTCAAGCTAGACCTTTAATCCTGCAATCCTATTACTGGGCATCTACCTAGAAGGAAAAAATTCTTTAATCATAAGGACACTTGTACTAGACTATTTATTGCAGCTCAATTTACAGTTGATAAAATGCGGAAACACCCTAAATGCCCACCATCCCAAGAATGGATTAACAAGCTGTGGTAAATGTATACCATGGAACACTATTCAGCCATTAAAAAAACAGAGAATTTATAGCCTTTGTATTAACCTAGATGGAAGTGGAACACATTATTCTTAGTAAAGCATCATAAGAATGGAGAAGCATGTATCCTATGTACTCAATTTTGATATGAGGACAATTAATGACAATTAATGACAGAGTGGGGATGGGGAAAAGGAAGTGCAGAAAGAGGGAAGAAGGGAGAGGGATGGGGCCTTGGTGTGTGCCACACCTTTTGGGGGCAAGAGATTGTAAGAGGGACTCTACCTAACAAATGCAATCAATGTAACCTGGTTTCTTGCACCCTTAATGAATCCCCAACAACCTCAAAAAAAAAAGGCAGAAGAAATATTTTTAAAGTCTATAAAATCCTTCAAGAAAAAAATGAAGGCCAAGGACAGTATCCTTAGAGAAGATAGTGATCAAGTTTAGAAGCAGCAATCTGACAACTTTAAGTGTATGAATTTCAAGGAACAGATAATGCAGAAAGGGAAGTAATGTTAAAGGGAGGGGTAGATGGTAAACTTTGAATGCCATTAAGTACAAAATCAAAACTAATGTTTGTGGGACTGACAGATTAGTGTAGGGAATGATTTTAAGACTAATGATAATTATTCAAGATTTATAGAGTTTGTATTATTTTTCCTTCTTTGTGGTGCTGTTTGATTATTTAAAATAATCACTGTATTTCTTTTTAACAAATTTAATACACTCATTATCCCAAGATGAAAAAAAGAAATAATTTCATAAGAATTAATAGTAGTAAAATAAATCCTTAATGATGGGCTTCCAATTAAAATAGCAAATCTCATATTGTAAATTTTAAAATATATTTAACCTGAAAATTTCTCTAAACACATGCTTATAAAAAATGAAAAATTTTATATTTTTCTTAATATATATGAAAATCACAGTAATTTGGGACTAAAGCCTAATGGTTTTCTATTAGCATTCTTAAAGGTTCATATCATTCTTTCAAAGTTACCCTGGCCATGTGTTATGGTGTCTATTGTTAGGGTTTCTTTCGAACTCAGTGTTGAGGTTCCTAACCTAAGAGAGGCCATTAGTTCTAGCCATGTGTAGGGTACAAAATCTAAGGGATGTGGTTGTGGGTGTTTATAGCGTGCCTTTCATGAGATTCTTCTTTATCTTGGAAAATGTCCAATCCTTCTTTTGTTAATTTCCAGTCTTTACAAGATTGCCAACCTATGCTGTTCAGGAAGGCTGCATCAGATTTAACTATAATAAAAGGTAAATTCAGCATATTGATAATAGTAATTTCAGATATTGAAAGGTGATCTCATGAGCACTTCTGGGGGTTCAACCAGGTTTGTTTTGAAGGGGTCAGCAGAATTCTAGGAGGTTTTCAGACCAACGGGAGTGCTCACTGGAAAGACTTAAGCCAAAACATAAGCCATCCACTGCTGTGTAAGATGGTCTCAATAAAGATTCAAGCTCTAAAATGTTATGTGGATCCCCTGATGTAAAATATATTTTTTTATGCTAAAATTTGTAACCAAATAGATTTTGGTATCTGTATTTAAAAATTTCAACGCTGGATCTATCTATAAAAGTAACTTTGGTTTAGAGGTGTATCACTTGACAAATCAGACCTAGATTTTTATACATCTATAAAAGTTTACACTCAAGAAATTTACATTTCCAGATATTTCAAGAAAGTTTCTGCACAGCAAAGGAAATAATCAGCAAAGTAAATAGACAACCTACAGAATGGGAGAAAATATTCATAAACTCTCAATCCAGCAAAAGACTAGTTATGCAGATCCACAAAGAACACAGACAAATCAGCAAGAAAAAAACAAATAGCCCCATCAAAAAATGAGCATAAAACACAAACAGATTTTTTTTCAAAAAAGATATAAAAATGGGCAAAGAAACATGAAAAAATTCTCAAAATCACTAATCAGGGTATGCAAATTAAACCCATATTGAGATACCACCTCATCCCTGTAAGAATGATCATTAATACTAAGTCAAAAAATTATAGATGTTGGCAGATGTCATAAAAAGATAATACCTGTACACTGTTGGTAGAAATGTAAACTACTACAACTTCTATAGAAAACAGTATGGAGATTCCTCAAGGAACTAAAAGTAGACCTACCATTTTTTATCAGAAAACACCTGCACCCAAATTCTTATCACGGTATACATATACCACAATTTATTAATCCATTCATGGATCAATGGGCACTTGGGCTTCTTCCATGACTTGGCTATTACAAATTGAGCTGTAATAAATAATCTGGTGCAAATATGTTTTTTTGCAAAGTGATTTTTGGTCTTTTGGATATATTACTAGTTAAGATAGAGCCTTTACCTCTTTTATGTTTATATGGAGGGACCTGGAACATATTCTCCTGTACCCAGTACTTCTATGAAACCTACTTATATTTACTCACACTTTGTTATGAAAGATAGAACACAACTATACCCAAGGATGAAGGAGAGAAATGAAGCGGGAAGGGAGGGGAGGGAGGAGGTTTGATAGAGGGAGGGTAAAAAGTGGGACCACACCTATGGAGCATATTGCAAGGGTACAAGCCAAATCTGTCAAGTATAGGACATAAATGTCTTAATACAATAATCAAGTACACAAGGCAAAAGCTATGTTGATTGGTTTGATGTAACCACGTCAGATTGCATTAAAAAAAATCAATACATTGTACCCCACATGTGCATAAATGTATTCTTAATCTATGTGTATTTGACTTAATTAAAAAAAGAAAAAAAACAAATTCTTACCACACCATGATTAACAATTGCAAATATAGGGAATCAACCTAAGTGCCCGTTAACTGGTTCATGGATAAAGAAAATGTACCACTCAGCCATAAGAAACAAATAAAATTGTCTTTTGCAGGGGTGGCGCCTATGGCTCAAGGAGTAGGGCGCTGGCCCCATATACTAGGGGTGGCAGGTTCAAGCCAGGCCCTAGCCAGAACTGAAAAAAAAGCCCTTTTGCAGCTATTTGGGTGGAACTGGAGAGCATTATGCAAAGTGAAGTATGTTAAGAATAGAAAAAAAAAATGCCACATATTCACATTTGTTAGTGGGAGCTGAACAGTGGTGCATATGGTCCTAAAGGAGTATAACAGACATTTGTAAAGAAATAAAGGGGCTTCTTAAAAGAAGATGGCAGCTGAGTAACAGTTTCTATGCAGCTGGGCACAGTGAGAGTGGGGAGACAAGATTCCAGGCATCTCTGGCCAGTGGGTTTTACCCAGAGGCTTCTCTTTGGGGACACAGGAAGTCAGCAAGAGACTTCTTGACCCAACAAGAGGGACAGAAGCAGTGGAAAACTGGCAAGTGGACTCATTAAAACTTTAGGCCAGCAGCACAGTAACTTAAAGAGCAAGAAGAAGTGAAAGGAAAATTAGGGTAAGGAAACAGATACAAGAAAGCACTCATGAAGAAGAATTAGCAGAAAAATCCTGGCAACATGAAACACA
>CAUYON010006445.1:0-27600 GCA_963573935.1 Arctocebus calabarensis | reverse complement strand
TTTTTATTAAATCATAGCTGTGTACATTAATGCAATCATGGGGTACAATGTGCTGGTTTTATATACAATTTGAAATATTTTCATCAAACTGGTTAACATAGCCTTCATGGCATTTTCTTAGTTATTATGTTAAGACATTTATATTCTACATTCAGTAAGTTTCACCTGTTCACTTCTAAGATGCACTGTAGGTGTGACCCTCCCTCCAGCCGTCCTTCCCCCTCCCCTCCCTTGCCCCTTTCCCCATATTGTTGTGCTGTAATTGGGTTATAGCTTTCATATGATTAGACAATATTAATTGACCTTTTTTCTGCATGGTGTAATAGCATTTTAGAAGTCTTAGATTCTATACCTCGGCTTTGCTTTGTACTAGTTCCTTTTTTGCTTTAAAGATATCGCAAAATCTGTGGCAAGTTAGGAAACAAACAGAAACACTGTTTTCTAATAAATCCATGCCACAGCTTTCCTATCCCCAACTCATGTCCCATTTATATAAATGAGTATGATGACAACTACTCTCTCTCCCTCATGGGATTGCAAAGATTAAGTACAGTAATGTCAGAGCTTTCTATGGGCATGCAAAGTTGTGTTGTTGTTTTTAAGGTAATCCTTTAACTTTTTAAACAACTCCCAGTATTGTTAGAACCAGGGGTGCAAACTTGGATGAAGTACATTTCAGGAAGGAATTTGGGTACTGATAAAGCACAATTGTGTTTTATGTTAAGGAAAGTAATGGTCCAACAGACAGTTACGCAGCTATTTCACAAGTGGATCGATTGCAGTCAGAGCCTGAAAGTATCCGTAAATGGAGAGAAGAGCAAACGGAACGCTTGGAAGCACTTGGTAAGGATTCCCTTTTTGTCACTGGGTGTCTATTTTCAGTGGATTAGTTGACCTAAACTCTAGTTTTATCCCTTTTTAACTTGAATTAGCCAATGGCCTTGTCTGGTCTTTGGGAAGATAACCTTACTCAGCCTGAAGTTTATAGGGTAGCCCCCAGAGCCAGCAAGCACATTCTCTCCTCCCATGGGAAGAGTAGATTGATGCTATGGAAAGAGCCTTGGACACAGAGTGAAGGACTGGGTTCACGACCCAGCCTTAAACTTGCCAGCTGTGAGCCCTTGGTTGTTCAAAACTTTCAGAGTCATAGTCTGTGAAGGAGGATCAATGCTACTGACCTAAAGGGTAGTCTGAGGTGGTATTTTGAGAGCGTTTTGTAAACTTGAAGGTTTCAAGTTTCCTATATCCATGTGAGAAACTTTTACAGAGCCCCTTTTCTTTTTCTTTTCTTTCTTTCTTTTTTTTTGAGATAGTCTCATTATGTTGCCCTTGGTAGAGTGCTATGGTGTCACAACTCACAGCAACTTCCAACTCCTGGTCTTAAGTGATTCTCTTGCCTCAGCCTCCCAAGTGGCTGGGACTACAGGTGCCTGCCACAATGCCTGGCTATTTTTTGGTTGCAGTTGTCATTGTTGTTTAGCAGGCCTGGGCTGGGCTTAAACCTACCACCTTCAGTGTATATGGCCAGCACCCTACTCACTGAGCTATGGGCGCCAAGTCTACAGACCCATTTTTCATTTGAAGTGTGAATTTGATGTAACAGGAAAAATGAGGTATGTTATGAAACTTTTGTTTTCTCACCTTAATATCTTTGTCAAGTAAGTTTTACTTTTTTATGGGTGAGGAAAGTAGAGGTCATAGGAAGAGTATTTGAAGTATTCTAAGACGTAGTAGAGTCTAAATTTCAGCTTAAGTCTATCTTGCTTTCTGCCTTGCTTCAAAGTTCATCTCCATCCCTGTCAACCACATTGCTTTTTAAATGCACTTAATATGCATGACCTTCCCACCAGGCAGCCTGACCTTTGGTAAAAAGATGTGTACATGGAGTGTCACTTGTTGATTCAGGATCAGGGGAGACTTGGTGTCTGTACATGGTAGGTTGGAGAGATAATGGCAGGGTATGACAATGTAATCCATACTCTATTCTTTCTTTCTTCTTCTTCTTCTTCTTTTTTTTTTTTTTTTTTTAGTGGGAGAATTTCACTTTGTTGCCCTCTGTAAACTGCTATGGCATCACACAGCTCACAGCAACCTCCAACTCCTGGGCTTAGGCGATTCTCTTGCCTCAGCCTCCCGAGTAGCTGGGACTATAGGCGCCCACCACACTACCTGGCTATTTTTCTGTTTTGGAGTTCAGCGAGGCCAGGTTTGAACACACCAACTTTGACACATGGGGCTAGCGCCCTACTTGATGAGCCACAGGCGCCGCCCTCTTTCTTCTTCTTCTTTTTTTTTTTTTTTTTGAGACAGAGCCTCTGTTACCCTGTTCACAGCAACCTCCAATTCCTGGGCTCAAGTGAGTCTCCTGCCTCCGCCTCCCAAGTAGCTGGGACTACAGGCGCCCACCACAACACCCGGGCATTTTATTTTATTTTTTTGGTTGCAGCCATCGTTGTTTGGCAGCTCAGGTGTACATGGCTGGCGCTTTAGCCATTTAAGCCATAGGTGCCGAGCCACTTTCTTCATTTTTTTAAATTAAAATTTATTACAGAATAATTGGAAGAAGAGGAAAATAAATGTGTATACCACCTAGATTCAATAATATTTTGTCATATTGATTTATCTGTATAAGTGAGCCATGTATACTTGTATATATTTTATACATGCACACACATAACTGGTTTTGGCTGATCTAATTTAAGATACAGATATCACATACTTCTTGTCTAAATATTGTACATTTCCTAGAAACACATTGTCCTGTGTGACCACCGTGTTAGCAGTATTATTCTGGAGAGTATTGAACTAGTGAAAACATGAGTCCCTGTTTTTCAGATAGGGTAACTGACACCCAGAGATAGGAAGGGACTTGACCCAAATAACATAGCCAGTTAGTGCCAGATCTTTTATCTCTGTAGTCTAATTTATGTGGCTTTCAGAACAAAGAGTGTACTTACGTTTGAGCCTTTATAGCACTATCCAATAGTGGTTTCTGTTGGAAATGTTCTGTGTCTATGCTAATAAGTGTGGTAGCTACTAGTCACGTGTGACTATTAAGTACTTGAAATGTGGCAAGTGTAACTAAGAAACTGAATTGTAAATTTTCTTTAATTTTGATAAGTTTAAATGTAAGTAGTCACAAGTAGCTACTGTATTGGATAGTGCAGCTTTAGGAAGATTAAAACAGGTCTTCAGGGTTCTAGTAGCTTTGGTCCTTTGTTGTTCTTTGTGGATCTGAGTAGGCTTAGAGGCAAGACTTAACTGGTACTAGTACTGCAGGAGTATTTTTCATATTAGTGCACCCAGCGTTATCTTTCCTTTTTCCCCAGGGTTTAGCAAAGTTTGTCTTCTCCATAGTGTGAGTATACTTTGGTGTGTGGAAAAAAAATTTATTTTCTTTTTCAGTTATTAATGGGGTACTTTGGGACTATTTCATAAGCTGTTGTTTTTTAACTCAAGATAATTTTCTTGAAGGAAGTCAAACATTTGGCCTTGCATTCCAGTTGAGTTGAATTCACTTGATTCATGAACAAGGTGTGTTTCTTCAGTTTCACCTTTTTTTCCTTGCAAGAACTGTGAGAAAAAGTACAGGATGCTAAAAACAGATGATTGGTGTCAGTGATTTTTCAGCTTAGCTGCTAGCTATATTGTCGAATTTTCTTTTCAATGAGCAGGAATGGCCAGAGAAGATAGCATCTGTCCATGTGCCTTGCTGTGTAAGGGAACTCTTCCTCTGAGAGGAAGAACTCGGAAAAAAAATTTTTTTTTTTTTTTCAAGACAGTGTCTCACCCTGTTACACAGGCTAGAGTTCAGTGGCATCGTAGTTCACTATAGCCTTGAACTCCTGGGCTCAAGCAATTCTTCTGCCTCAGCTTCTGAGTACCTGGGACCACCAGCATGTGCCACCACACACAGATAATTTTTTCTGTTTTTAGTAGAGACAGGAGTCTCACTCTTGCTCAGGTTGGTCTCAAAACTCCTGCTCAAGCAATCTACCAACCTCGGCCTTCCAGATTGCTAGGATTATGGATGTGAGCCATGGTGCCCAGCCCAAAAATTCTGAATTCTTATTGCCAGTGTCACTTCCTAAATCTGTAAAAGAAGATCATTTATATATATGGTTTTATGTAGTAACTGCAGTCTGTACTGATGGTCATAATTTTCATTTAAATTAGGTTAATATTTCAGAAATTCTCATATTTTGGTCCTAATATATAATACAGAATTTTAAATGATTGTTAGAATATATTGAAGAAAATGCTTTCCAATCAAAAGTTAATTTTTTGGAGTATTTTTATCACATTTCAAATTATGTATTGTCCAGATGGTACCTACCATCAGTCCATAGTGTCTCCATTGCAGCATAGCGTCCTCCATACTCTGAATGCCGTGGACAGACACGTGTAAATACAATCATCAGTGGAAAACTGAGTAAAACATTTTCCTTCTGAATGATAGGTTCACTTCTGACAAGTTAGCTAACACGGCAAAACATTCTCCATAATCTGAAACTTTGGGGGAGTTTCTAGCTGCTTTTAAGGTAGCAGTTTTCTTTTCTTTTCTTTTCTTTTTTTTTTTTTTTTGAGACAGAGCCTCAAGCTGTCACCCTGAATAGAGTGCTGTGGCATCACAGCTCACAGCAACCTACAATTCCTGGGCTCACGCGAGTCTCTTGCCTCTGCCTCCCAAGTAGCTGAGACTACAGGCGCCCACCGCAACACCTGGCCATTTTTTGGTTGCAGCCGAATGTTGTTTGGCGGGCCCAGGCTGGATTCAACCCCACCAGCTCAGGTGTATGTGGCTGGCGCCTTAGCCCGTTGAGCCACAGGTGCCGAGCCAAGGCAGCGGTTTTTGACCTGTGGGTCGTGACCCCTTTGTAACAATGAAAACAAATCGCAGCATTAGGAAGGTTGAATAGAGTTGAATCTACCTCTAGTAGGCTATTGCATGTAATTACAGACACAGCCATCTGCAGGTTGTTACTATAAGACATTTTTTGCAAAGGCCTTAAAAATGCCCAAGAATGCTTCATTTTATCATTTCAAGTATGATTGTTACTTGATACCACCACTGCCTTCTCCTCTTCTCAAAGTTACTAATTATAGGTTGAGCTTTTGCTCTGTTTTTGAAAACTTTGTCTAGGTCACTGGTGGCCACCTAGTAGTCATATCTTGTGTTTATTTCTAGGCTTGCCTCTCTGTCCCACTGGAGGCAGCATAATGAGGTTAGCAAAGTATAATCTTTAGAGTCAGACCTGAGTTTGAATCTTGGTCGTATCACTTACTATACCCTGTAGGAAGTTCACTCAGACTTTCTGAGCTGTAGTTTTTCTCACTGCTGAAAATGAAACCAGAGTTTACCTTCCTGGGATTGTTGTAAAGATTAAATGAGACATCTATAGGGACACCTGCCAGAACTGGGCATCCTTAAGAACATGTTTCAGTGAAGTTAACTTAAAGCGTCAGCTGCACAGCCTCCCACTCTCTTCTGACATATGTCTTGTCAGCACAGTGTTTTAGGGGAAACCATAGTTTCAGAACTTTATATTTGAGAATCCAATCTGCCAGACCTCCTAGGTGTACATTTTGTTGCTCATTTCTAGAACCTTTTGGTTCACTTTTAGTATTTTTTTTTTTTTTTTGAGACAGAGCCTCAAGCTATCACCCTGGATTGAGTGCTGTGGCATCACAGCTCACAGCAACCTCTAATTCCTGGGCTCAAGCGAGTCTCTTGCCTCCGTCTCCTAAGTAGCTGGGACTACAGGCACCCGCCACAATACCTGGCCACTTTTTGGTTGCAGCCATCATTGTTGTATGGCAGGCCCAGGCTGGATTCGAACCCGCCAGCTCAGGTGTACGTGGCTGGCGCCTTAGCCCGCTGAGCCACAGATGCCGAGCCTCACTGTTAGTATTCTTTATTCTACCATTGTCTGGTTTCTGAATCATTTTTACCTTTGTCAGTTTTCCTAAAAGCTCCCTGCTTCGTAGAATCACTTCTACCTTAGTCATGAGCGTGCCAAGGTTTCCAAAACCATTAATTCTCACACCTAGGAAATGGGCTATAGTTTGTGAGAAGAGTTAAAAGTTTGAGTACTACACGCTAAACATTGGTAGCATTATTAAATAATCATCTATAATTGGTTTTTCCCCATTTGGTACCCAAAGGCTTTTTTCTATCAAAAGTCAATATTTCTACATTCTCCTTCGCCTTGCCAAAAACAAGACAAGACAAAATTAGTGACTCACTAAGTTTATCAGTGGACTGGGATAAGACCAGGAGTAGGATTGCTGAGAAAGAGTTGGCTGTACAAACAGGGGAAGTAGAATTTTATCTCCCCCTCCTTACTCTTGTCCCTCATTATACATAAGCACCTACACCCTCCATAAGTTCAGTAAGACCAAAAGAAATGGATGAAATGAACTTAAGTTTCTGCTTTGTTTCGTTTGTGTTGTCTTTCTTCTCTTTCCTGTCAAAGATGCCAATTCTCGGAAGCAAGAAGCAGAATGGAAAGAAAAAGCAGTGAAGGAGCTAGAAGAGTGGTACGCGAGGCAGGATGAGCAGCTACAGAAAACGAAAGCAAACAACAGGTCAGTCCACGGTGGCTCCAGCATAGCTTATCTTCCCAAGTTGAATCAAATCTATTTCTTAGCTTCCAGTCTAGGTTCTGGACTGCTGCCTTCTTAAGTGTGAAATATCTTTGCAGTTTTTGAAGAAAGCACAGAGGTTGCAAGTCTCTTGGCTGTCCCAGTTGTAGTGAATTTAGCTCTTTAACGAAGACTTTGGTCAGTATGCATCCCCTGCGATGGTGTGATTCAGCCAAAGGGAAAGTTACTTCATGGATTAAGTCCAAACGTTAAAATATGGAACCCTGAAATGAAAGGTCAGTTTTGTGAATGTACCAAGATCTCATTACTTTGGAGATGATTATAGATCCCGTAAGTACAGTCCTGCCCTCTGAAAGCCATTCATGAAGGAGTCCATTAGCAGGAAAGTGTGCTTTGTAATTACACAACCAAGGATAGTCTAACATAGTAACTGTAGAATTGAGGGTTTTCTGGGTATTTATACCTAAGAAAATCTTGAATTGGTTCTTAAAAATGCTTTTTTCAAAATATATTTTACTTACTGAAGGTTAATTGGTTATAGGGAGAAAACATTCATTCTTGTATCACTGCCAGCCAATGCTTTGCACTTGAGTCCTCCTTGGAAGCAGCTTAGAGGCGTATGCAGTATTGCCTCCCTCCAAGCAGGCAGATTGGCTTTCTTTCCCCTGCTGTGTGCAGAGCCCAACTTTCATTCAACTCACTTCCTTATAAAAACAGGCCAGAGGAGGCCTGGGAGTATTTTTAATTTTCAGGGTAGAGCCTTAGGTTCCTGTATTCAGAGGCAGGAAACAGGTTGGGTCACGTGCCCTTGTCTTGGCTGCTGTTAGCCAAAAATCTGCCATGAGGGAGGGAGCTGACCACTTTGCCAGCCAACCATATCTCTGTGGGGCAACTATTACAGAACAGTTGGACACTTTCTTCCATCCAGCAGCCCATCAGCTCCTTGTTTGCCTTTGGTCATCCTTGGTTCTGTCAGCCGCCCCTGAGATGCCAGGCCTGGGTCTCTGTCTTGGCCACCTTGCCCTCGGTGATGAACTCTTGAGGGGTTCCTGTCAGTTCTGTGGCGAGTGTTGGGGACTGCTCTCCAGCCTTCTTGGGAAGTGGACTGTGGTGATGGTTGCCATCAGCTGCATGGGGCTCCTGTTCAGCTTGTGGTTGGTACAGAGGGCTGACAGGTCCAGGCTCCTTGGATCTTGTGCTCACTCGAGATTATTTTCCCCTGAAATTATTTATATCTCCCCTCGAGATTATTTGCAAGTTCACATTGGCAAAGAAAGATGAGAGGGTGCTGTGTGCAAGCACCATGTGAGGCCCCAGGTGCTTCCCCAGTAAGCTGTCCCGGCCCCTGAGTCTGCTCCGAAGTACTTGGCAGAACCGTGCTCACCCTCCCTGTGTAGGGTCCCTGATGCCTCAGCAGTTTGATACATAAATTATCAAACTTAAATAATGAATATGTTGAGAACAGGCTTTGTGTTGCAGAATTTTTTTCAAGCCAATTTTGTTGGATTTTCCTGTCTGGACAGAATCAGTTATCCTTAAAGAGACTAATCACACCTGTTATTAGGAGCCTAGTTTTATTTATTTATTTATTTTAGGAGCCTAGTTTTAAAGGCTTTGTCCCTCTAGGCATCAAGTTAGGACTTTGGTGCATGTCTTTACTTGGAACTGTAGAATGTTAAGCTAGTTGGTCTCATCAGTGAACCTCTCAAGTTCAGAGAGAAGGGACTTACCCACCTGAGAATGTAGAGCAATTCAGAAACCAGGTCATGTGCCTTTTGGAAACTTTATAGCACAGAGGTCACCCTGAGTGCATAAAGCTAGTGACATACTAGCTATTGTCACCAGGGTTCTAGGACAGAGGGATGGTTTTTATACTTTATTCCAATGATCAATAGGTGGGGTGAGAGAGCCATTTTAGAATCACTTTGTGGGACTTCCTCCAGTGGCATACACTGTCCCCTAGAGATTTTGGTATTGCTGACTACTCCTCATCCACGCTTGACTCTAAACTTTAGACTGTAAAGGAATAAGTCCTGTTCATGTAGATATGAAGTGATTCATCTTCCTCATTGTCGGTCTACAGGTAAACAGTGAATATTTTAGAAAATGGGGGTGCTCAATTCAAGCAAGTATCATTCTCCCTGAGTGACTTCTGCAGCAGTGGGATGTTAAGGGACTGCAGAGAGGGATAAGGCAGAAAGGCAGAGAAATTGCAAAGAGGAGACTCAGGGACAAAAAGGGCACCGGGTTAATCCTAAGTGTCTTCAGGCCTCCTATATCCAGCTGCCCTCACCCAGTTAGTCACAAAGCATTAGGAGCCCAGCTGTTCCAGGCACTGTGCTGGGGGGTAGGAGTGCAGCAGCCAGACACGGTCCTTGGCCTGCAGAATCTGTGGTCTTTTGTCCCTAGACTGCATCTCCCTCCTTTTACCCCACATTGGGGCCTGAATGTCACAGCATAAGAGCCATGAATTATTAAGTGATGGCCTGTGGAAAAGTTCCCTTTTCACAGGAGGCAGCCAGACCAGCAACTGACTCCTGAAGTTGAATAAATTCACTCATCAAGAAACATCCTAGAACATTTTCTCCATTACAGGTAGCATTGGGGCTGAGACTTTTCTGCTTAAAAAAGCCTAGGGAATCGTGATTCCCCGTGATGGCAAATGTTTTTTCCATACCTCCCTGGAGGTTGCTGGTGGGATGAAGCTCTGCACTGTATCTAGGTTTCCTGAGCGTGTCCTCTGGTTGGGCATCCTCCTCTATCCCTCTCCCAGGCTTCCCCGAGTCCCTTCCTGCCTTGGCTGAGGATTGCTGCTTCAGGTCCCCTTCTGCTGGGTGAAGAACAAATAGGTGGAGGCCGCCTGTGTTTGGTGTGTACAATTTTCTGTTTGTTCTGGGCCCAAAACCCTAATGGGGGTGCTGTGCTTGTCATTGCAGAGCTCTTTGTCTAGGAGCAGCTGCAAGAGCCTGACATTCAGGCTGTTGTTATATTAACGATGCCTTGACAGGAGGCGGCAGACCTTCATTCTGTTCAGCAGATGCAGGCTGGAGGTGAAATTTATTAGGGTCAGCCCTTTGTGCACACTGAAAGAATTATGGTTTACACGCTGGCCTGCCTGCCTTTGCCTCCCTCTCACTCTGCCCACAAACAACTCTCTGTTTTCCTGCTGAGTCACTTTGAGTTACAATCAGCCTGCTCTCTTTTGCTTTCTTTAAATTCCCACAAATCACCTCTTGTGTATAAGCCAAAATAGGAAAGAAGGAAGGGTATGTGTGAGTTTAAAAATAAACTGAAATTGAAATTACTAGAATCTGCCTTCAAATAAATATGTGTGCCTAGGTTAATGACCAGACATGATTATCCACAAAAAATGTTCTTTCCACTTGCCCATCCCAGACCCACCAGGCAAAGTATAGTGTAAGACTCCAGGGGGAGATTGCCTCAGGGGAACCACAGCCACAGTGGACAAGAGAGGGCTAGCTGCATCTGGGATTCATTCTGAGGCAACAGAGTCAGAGCCAGCTTGTTCCCTGCTGTGTAAATGTCCCCACTCGGTATGCCACCTCCTCCCTGTGCCAGAACCTTGCCATGCCGATGAAGTTCTGGATTCTGGGCTGCACCTCGTCAAAGCCAATTAAGTCTGGCATAGAAATATTAAGAAACTGCACTGACAGACAGCCTCATTCAGGGACACACAGAAGCTGGTGCCAGAGCCAGGGCTCTAGTCTAACATTCTTCCCACCGAACCACTTCCCTCCAGCTGTTTTTTTCTCTAACGTGAAGACTTTGAAATGACCATGTGTTCCTAGGATACTGAAATGTATCCCACCCAGCTGATGTGGAGAAGCAGCAGTTGGATAATCCAAGATAAAACTGGCTTTGGGTCCTAGCACATCTGGCATCTGACAGCATTCCCACCCAGTGTTCCTTACTGAGACAGGCAGGAAGGTGGCATGGCTTTCTGAGCATACACAGCTGGGCAGAAGCATTAATACACTGTAAAAAGAGCACTGAACTTGGAGCCAGGCTGCCTGGGCTATGAGTTTTGAATGCTGCCACTTGTGGTGTAGTTGAGCAAGTTGCTTTGTCTCTAAGCAAGTTACCTCATCTGTAAAGTGGGGGTGAGAATGCCCAGTGTCATAGGTTATTACAGTTGACTATTGAATCAACTTAATGTGTGTGAGAGGGCTTAGCTTATTATTGGGTCCTTAATACATATTTCTTGTTGCTGAGGTAAGCCAGCAGGATAAAGTTGGCAACTCTCTCTCATTGAGAATCCCCATGTGGGAAGGCCAGCAGGAACTGGACCTGCAGAAGTTTCCAGCGCTGGACGTCACACTGGGGTTAAGATGGAGCCTTGGGAGCAGCTCCCCAGAGCACAGTCAACACCTCTATTGTGGATTTTAGATGTTTCTGCTTCTCAATGTTCTCTCTTTTTTCCTGCCTGCTTGCCTGCCTTTGGGACCTCTTGCTGTCTAGGGTGGCAGACGAAGCTTTCTACAAACAACCCTTCGCTGACGTGATTGGTTATGTGTATGTTGCAAAACTAATTCCTTTTCTTGTTTTGATTCTTTCTACTTTTTGTTTAGAGTTAACGCTCCTTTTATGTCACAAGTTGCTTTGCTTTTCAAATTATTTCATATCAGCAGTGGGGCTGCCTAAGAATTGATGAGCTAGGGGATGGTCATTGGGTAATCTTGCAGTGTCACAACTCCCTAACACCCTCTGGTTACCATTTTTCATGTTCAGGGTTTTGGAGGAAGGAAAGCTGACTCCTTTTCATTTGTGATATTGTCTGGGAAGGGTTTGGGGCTGGAGGGACTCTGGCTTCTTGTTGCTGCCGTCACTGCTGCTACCAGCTGCAGGTGGGAAGGAGAATTCTCACCACCTGGGAGCAGGTGACAATCCTGTTTAGGAGCCAGTGAGCAGCAGCGCCTTGCATTGCCAGAGTCAGAGCTGTGGGGGCAGCATTTCCTATGTTTGGTTCCTTCAAAGAAGGGGGGTTGGTTGCCTCGCCCTCAGGCAGAAGAGTCCAGAGCAGAGGGGCTCATCTCCAGGGGTATCTGTGATTGTTTCTCTGTGGTGTTGCATGTCAGAAGTTGCTATTTAGTGGCCAGCTTCTGATGCCCTGATTTCCTAGTGTAGAGAGGCCCCTGGCTTAGAGGTCACTATAGCCAAAACTGTCTGATAGGAGCCACTAGGGCTCCCCCATCCACTCAAAACCCTTTATCTTTTCTGGGAAAAAAAAATTATTTTTAAGGATTCCTGTAATGAAAGCAGTATTGCTAAAGACTTGGGAACAGTTCTCATTGTTTCCTCCTAAAATATTAGGTCCAGCTGTTTTTACTGTTATATAAGGGAGATGAGGGTAGAATGGAAGAGAAGCACCTGTGGAAGGTAGGCCATAGGCCCAGGTCTGTAGACCCTCTTAGGCCTTTGACCTTGAAATCTTCACCCCATTAGAAGACAGATGGGTTCCCTGGGCCCCCAGATGCATTTGCAGTGAGACTTGTGAAATGCTGGACTTACAGGTGGTGTTTGAGTTGATTTCTGCACATTTTCTCTGGAGTAGAAATGGAGACTGGAAAGGTCGAGTCCGTTTTTTGCTGGGCAGAAGGGTGGCCAGCAAAGCCAGCTGCACATCCCCAAGCACAGATAGAGTGGCAAGGGCATGTCTAGCTTACTGACCATCTGCATTGAGCTCATTCTCATTTTCTATATCTGACCTAAAGTTTCTCTCCTTGTTTCTTTTCTTCTCTTCACCTTTAAGCACAAACATAAACCATCCTTGCTACAGCCTAGAACAGTTAAGTAAACCTTTCTCACTGCCCCTAACTGTGTGTGCCATAAAGTCGCAGTGTTGTGGTGGCTCTGGGCTTCAGCGGTGTTTACCACAGCCATCCCTGTGATAGTGCCACCCCTGCGTCCCACAGACCAGTCATCTCCATTGCTTTTGCTTTGCCCGTGGTGCTTGTTGGAGTAGATGAATAGTGTGTCTTCCTGCCTCTTCCCGCTGTCCTTTTGGGCTGTGTAGTGCCCACGTTAGTTCCCAGCTGGGGGTGGGCCGACCTTGATGCGAAGGAATGTTGGAACAGCATCCTGCCTAAAAGCAACTAACATTGGCTCTCCTGTCAGTGTGCCCTAAGCGGCCCAAGGCAGCTGGCTGGAGGGAAAATGGCAAACTTTTGGCTGAACTGGAGAACATCGTAACAAAACCCCTTCCAGAATGGCTTTAGTCTCTAGTGCCTGCTAGCATGGGAGCTTTGTCTTGACTTCATTTTGATCTGCCCTGTTTCTCTCCAGCCTTAGGACTAAATCTAGAATCTATTGTGGGCTTAGTACACAGTACTAAGTACAGCCCAGTACAAACTACTCAAGTTCTTGACCAGCCTGCTGCTTTGCTTAGGTTAGTAAAAGTGATGCAGAGCTGGCTAAGGACTTGCTTTTGTATGCTCTGTAGGAGCAGAGGCAGCCAGAGTGAGCCCTGAACCAAACACCTGTATTCCAACATTTTACACAGCAGTCTGGGCACCTTGTGCCTCGGAGAGCTGGCCACGGGTCTGCCCCTGGCTGACCTGGGCCAGGGCTGTTACTCTTGGGAAATCCAGAATGCCATTAAGTCAGGCCCGAGAAGTTAGTTACTTATGTGGCAACTCAGCCACCAGATTGCTCAAAGGGGGTTCTACATTAAACCAACATATTTTGTTGTTGCTTCCAGGGCAGCAGAAGAAGCCTTTGTAAATGACATTGACGAGTCGTCCCCAGGCACTGAGTGGGAACGAGTGGCCCGGCTGTGTGACTTTAACCCCAAGTCCAGCAAGCAGGCCAAAGATGTCTCCCGCATGCGCTCAGTCCTCATCTCCCTCAAGCAGGCTCCCCTGGTGCACTGAAGGGCCACCCTGTGGAAACACTACGTCTGCAGTATCTTAATCCTACTCCGTGAAGCTGTTCACAGTAATTGGATTAATTATGTTGAGTTCTTTTGGACCAAACCTTTTGTCTTTAGAGTTGATCATTGTTTGTGATTGCATGTTTCCTTCAACTGTGTTCTCCCTGGCATTGAGAGAGGAGGGGGAGGCGGAGGGGAGGGAAGCCTCCCAGCAGTAGGCTCAACCTATGCTTTTGTGCATTATTCTGAGAATAAATTTCTGTTTCAAACAACACAGACGAAGTTTCTTTACTGAATTCAAGATATGCTGCAATTTGGATTGTGTATGGAAGTGTATTCCAACAGGAGTCCGTCTGGGGTGGGCAGACTGTAGTAAGACCCTGACTCCTTTCACTTTGTTCAGTGAACCTGAGTTGGGAGGGCATTGAGTGCAGCTAGCCCCGTAGCGTAGCACGTCAGGTCTGTGCCATCCCATGCACATGGTTCATATTTCTATTATAAAATGTTTCCTCTAGACATGTGCTGTCCAGGATTTACCAGGAACATGTGGCTATTTAAGTTAATTAAAAATGACATTTCTAGCCCTAGCATATTTCACATATTTAACTACATGTGGTTTGGTTAGGTGGCATCTGAATGGAACAGTGCAGATTACAGAACATTCACATTGTCACAAAGCTCTATTGGAAGATGCAACAGGTGCTTCAAGGAGACTGTGCTCTGTTCAGACACCAAGATATTTGTTACTTGTCCTCAGAACTTGGCATAATACCTGGCATGTTTCAGGTGATGTTCCAAGCAATTGTTGACCCATATTTCAGTAATTGCCTGCTCAGTCATCTGGTATTTCCAAGTTGGGGATTGAGTTAAACTATAATACCCTGCTCAGGATGGGGGCGTTAAGCCTTGCTGTTGCCCAGAAGGAAAGTCTTCTATCTTTGAGCATCTATGGGTAAAAAAAAAAGTCCACCATGTCTCCCACACTAATTACATTTGGATGGGAGAGGAACTGTCATTACTTTACCTCCTACCTCCACCATTCCGAGCCTTTTGGTTGGGCTTTTTTTTTTTTCTGAGACAGAGTCTCACTTTATTGCCCTCGGTAGAGTGTCATGGCACCATAGCTCATAGCAACCTCAAACTCCTGGACTTAAGCTATTCTCTTGCCTCAGCCTCCATAGTACTTGGGACTACAGGTGCCCGTCACACACCCAGCTATTTTTATTGTTGATTTGTTTAGCAGGTCCAGGCCGATTTGAACCCATCAGCTGTGGTGTATGTGGCTGGGGCCCTAACCACTGGGCTGTGGACGCCAAGCCTGGTTGTGCTTTCTTTGATTTGGACCACATTTCTGGCCTCTGCTCATTTCTTCCTCTATAGCCATCTCTGATCAAACACTATTGTTTTATTATTGGGACTTGTTAATGCTATTGAAAATGTCAGACTCAGGTCCAGGTGGCTCAAGCTTATAATCCCATCACTTGGGAGGCCCGAGTGGGTGGATTGTCTGAACTCATGGGTTCTTGAGACCAGCCTGAGCCAGAGCGAGACCTCGTCTCTAAAAAATAGCTGGGCGTTGTGGCAGACGCCTGTAGTCCCAGCTATTTGGGAGACTGAGGCAAGAGTATCATTTGAACCCAAGAGTTTGAGGTTGCTGAAAGCTAACACGCCATAACACTCTACCAAGGGTGACCAAGTGAAACTGTCTGTGTCTTAAAAATAAAATAAAAAAAAAGAGCCTGTGGCTCAAAGGAGTAGGGCACCGGACCCATATACCGGAGGTGGTGGTTCAAACCCGGCCCTGGCCAAAAACTGCAACAACAAACAAGTCAAAATCAATTTAAGAACTAATTCACTGCCAGGCTCAGTGGCTCATACTTGTAATCCTAGTACTTTGGGAAGACAAGACAGGAAGATCTGAGTGAGACCCCATCTGTACAAAAAAATAGAAAAATGAATGGGCCTGTAGTCCCAGCTGCTTGGGAGGGTGACGCAGAAGGGTAGCTGGAGCCCAGGAGTTGGAGGATGCAGTGAGCTATGATGATGCCACTGCCCTGTAGCCTGGACAACACAGCAAGTCTCTGTCTCAAAAAACCTAGCTCAAAGGCCAACTCCACCTTCCCTTACTCCTCTGAACTCTGATGGCTTCTACCTGGGCCAACTTATTTTTTGGTATTGTCTTGGTGCCAACATCTGGACCAATCTTGGCTCCCACCAGAAGGGCTTCTCAAGGAAAGGAGATAAGGCAGTTTTTTGGTGTTTTGTTTTGTTTTTTGTAGAGACAGAGTCTCACTTTATTGCCCTCGGCAGAGTGCTATGGCGTCACATAGCTCACAGCAACCTCCAACTCCTGGGTTTAGGCGATTCTCTTGCCTTAGCCTCCCGAGTAGCTGGGACTACAGGTGCCCGCGACAATGCCTGGCTTTTTTTTTTTTTTTTTGTAGAGACAGTTTCAGTTTATCGCTCCTCTGTAGAGTGCCGTGGCATCACACAGCTCATGGCAACCTCCAACTCCTGGGCTTAGGCGATTCTCTTGCCTCAGCTTCCCGAGTAGCTGAGACTACAGGTGCCCGCCACAACGCCCAGCTATTTTTCTGTTTTACAGTTCGGCCGAGGCTGGGTATGAACCCGCCTCCTTTGGCATATGGGGCCGGCGCCCTACTTGATGAGCCACAGGCGCTGCCCCAAGTTTTTTGGGTTTTGTTGTTTTTTGAGACAATCTCATTGTCACCCTGGGGTTGAGTGCCATGGTGTCATAGTTCATAGCAACCTCAAACTCTTGGGCCCAAGAAATCTTCTTGCCTCAGCCTCCCCAGCTGGGACGACAGGTACCCACCACAATACCAAGCTAATTTTTGAATTTTTATTTACGGAGACAGTCTCATTTTGTCACCCTCAGTAGAGTGCTGTTTGACGTCATAGCTCACAGCAACCTCAAACACTTGGGCTTAAAACAATTCTCTTGCCTCAGCCTCCCAAGTAGCTGGGACTACAGGCACCTGCCACAACGCTCAGCTATTTTTAATGACCAGGTCTTACTCTGGCTCAGGCTGGTCTTGAACTCATGAGCTCAGGCAATCCACCTGCCCCAGCCTCCCAAGAATGCTAGGATTACAGGTGTGAACCACTACCTGGCTAACTTTTCCATTTTTAGTAGAAATGGGATCTCACTCTTGCTCAGGCTGGGACATAGGGCAGTTTTTAAATTTCAACATCATTTTTGACATTCTTCAAGAGATGATTAGTTAATATGACAAAAGTGATAACTGTGTGACTTCCGAGGTTAGGTAATAAAAGGCAAAGTTGCTTGTGGCTGCTTTGTTGGACCAAACATACTAGCTGGTATCCCTAATCCACCATATAAAAAAGCTCTGTCACCCTGCAGCCACCATGATGAGAGGAAGCCCAAAGTGGTCACACAGAGAGACCACCTGGGAGACCCTATACCTTCATGTAAGGAGATGCCAGGCCAGCCAGCCTGCCCAGCTTGTGCCACTAACTACAAGTGCACAACACTCTGAGCTAGAACTTAGAACTGCCTTTCCCAAGTTCCTGACCCATAGAAGCCACGAGAGAAAAAAACAATCCTGTTGTTTTAAGATCCAAGTTTTGAGGTGGTTTATTAAACAGCAATAGTAACTTGGGATTCTTTCTGAAGGCGCTGTCTAGGGATTCCTGAGGTGCTCAGCATTTAGTTTCAGTCTTATATCTGTGGCAAACTTGGCTTTTTCTGTCAAATTGTAACTATTTGACTATGCTTTCTATTAATATATCAATAGATTTTTTTTTTTTTTTGGTTAAGAAAGCAATGATAGGGCGGCGCCTGTGGCTCAAAGGGGTAGGGCACTGGCCCCATATGCCAGAGGTGGCAGGTTCAAACCCAGCCCTGGCCAAAAATTGCAAAAAAAAAAAAAAAGAAAGAAAGCAATGATAATAGATGCCTTAAGGAAGTTGCATAACCTTCAAAAAGCAAGCAGTGCAACTTTAAATCTCTTCTGAAAAGGGAAATGCTTTTAGCTAATGAGTTAAGAACAAAACAAAATACAACAGTGTTAGGATTTCAAGAAACAATATATTCTTATTTTATAATTTACCTTGGAATAGTACCATAAAAATATTTACATTAAAATAAATTAACATGCAGTTATAATGATAAGTAATAATTTATGTTGGAATATATTAGCCTTTCTGTGAATTTAGTAAAAACAAAGATTTTGTTTTAGATTCAGAACCATCCTTTCAAATATTTGGTGTGAAAGTTGGTAGCTATGCAGTTATTCTGTGTACAGAGCAGTTATTTAGACTTCACCCAGAAATAACTGATGCCTCCTTATAGTTCATCATCTTGCCCCAGATACTGACAAGACACAGAGCAGCTAAGCTTTCTTCCCAGGAATCACCATGGAATGTTTATTTATTTTACTTTATTTTATTTTTTTGAGACAGCGCCTCGAGCTGTCACCCTGGATAGAGTACTGTGGCATCACAGCTCATGGCAACCTTTAATTCCTGGGCTCAAGTGAGTCTCTTGCCTCCGCCTCCCAAGTAGCTGGGACTACAGGCACCTGCCACAATGCCCAGCTATTTTTGGTTGTAGCCATTATTGTTGTTTGGCGGGCCCAGGCTGGATTCAATCCCACCAGCTCAGGTGTACATGGCTGGCGCCTCAGCCTGTTGAGCCACAGGCGCCGAGCCACCCATGGAATGTTTAAACGATAATTAGGCCCTGGGGATTATTTACAGACTGGTAGAGTTCTCAGAATCTGCCACCTTTTCTTTTTCACATAAACCCATTAGGAAGGAAGTAGTTCAAATGCAATATAGATTCCTTCAGCTTATTTTATGTGCTAACACTGAAACAATACATTGTAGAAACCTTCATTTTCCTAAAATAGAAAACAGTCTGAAAAATATATGCATATACTTTTTAGATTTTCTAAAAGTATCAATAAAAACCTGTCACTAGATTACATACTGCACTGGCAAATCTTCATAGCAGAAAGGAATATTTGATTAAATCACAGCTGAGTAACAGGATCAAGAATACATGAAGTCAGAATATAAAGGTCTTAACACAATAAGAAAATGCCATAAAGACTATGTTAACCAGTTTGATGAAAATATTTCAGATTGTATATGAAACCAGCACATTGTACCCTATGATTGCATTAATGTACATAGCTATAATTAAAAAAAAAAGAATACATGAAGTAATTTTCAAATCAGATATTAAAGTTTTTGGTGGCCTGTGGTAAATTAGAATACATTAGCATTTTGAAGGTGTTTTCGAAATGAGAGGGTGTACATCTTAGCAGAAGAATTAAAGAAAATTTACTATCCCCCATAGCTTTAGGTACGTCACTTAAACACACTAAATTCTTTAAAATAGGAATTAAAACATCCACCTCACAGGATGAGAGAATCTAGGACAATGTATATGAAGCTCCTAGTTCAGAGCCTGGCATATAGTAGGCACATAATAAATGACAGCAGACAGTATGTCTTCCAGGTTGCCTTTTTTTTTTTTCTTTTTTGGAGATAGTCTTTCTCTTACCCCAGCTAGAGTACAGTGACATCACAGCTCACTGCAGCCTCAAACTTCTAGGTTCAAGCAATCCTCCCTGTACCCAGCTGGGACTGTAGACAGGCACACACCACCTTGCCAAGATAACTTTTCTATTTTTTAGTAGAGATGGGGTCTTGCTCTTGCTCATATTGGTCTTGAACTCCTGAGCTCAAGCAATCCTCCTGCCTCAGCATCCCAGAACGCTAGAAGTATAGGCGTGAGCCATCATGCCTGGTTCAGGTTGCAATTAATAGCCAGAACCTTGCCTTTTTTTTTTGAGACAGAGCCTCAAGCTGTCACCCTGGATAGAGTACCATAGTGTCATAGCTCACAGCAACCTCCAATTCCTGGACTCAAACGAGTCTCCTGCCTCCGCCTCCCAAGTGGCTGGGACTACAGGCACCCGCCACAGCGCCCGGCCATTTTTTGGTTGCAGCCATCATTGTTTTTTGGCGGGTCAGGGCTGGATTCGAACCCGCCAGCTGAGGTATACGTGGCTGGTGCCTTAGCCAGTTGAGCCACAGGCGCCGAGCTGCCTTTTATATTTCGATACCAATGAAAGCAGAGATTATTTAGCCAGATTTGGGCGGCGCCTGGTGGCTCATCAAGTAGGGCACCGGCCCCATATACCAAAGGTGGCGGGTTCAAACCCGGCCTTGGCCAAACTGCAAAACAGAAAAAATAGCCAGACATTGTGGTGGGTGCCTGTGGTCCCAGCTACTTGGGAGGCTGAGGCAAGAGAAATGCCTAAGCCCAGGAGTTGGAGGTTGTTGTGAGCTGTGTGACACCATGGCACTCTACTGAGGGCGATAAAGTGAGACTCTGTCGCTACAAAAAAAAAAAAAGTTATTTAGCCAGATTCACAGATCTGGGGTATAGTTATAACATGTACAAGCACTGACTTAATAAACACTCTGGGTCATATTCAACATAAGAGGAAAAGCTATTGAAGGGAGAGGTGTCTGCTGGTCAGTAGGAAAGATCCTTTTGGGACAGTTAATCTCCTTTCACAGGTTGTAAGTCCTAGTGGCTTCTCAGCTGTCCCTAAGAAGATAAGGACACTAAGACCATTGCAATTCAGATCCCTGGTCCAAGGACACTTAGAAATTCTGCTGGACTAATAACATCTTTCAACATATGACATTTGGGAGTGACAGGAATGTCCAGTGTCTTGATTGTAGTGATGGTTTCTCAGGTATATATGTACGTCAAAGCTTATCAAATTGTACACTTTAAAAAAATACCCCAATAGGGTGGCGTCTGTGGCTCAATGAGTAGGGCTCCGGCCCCAAATACCAAGGGTGCCGGGTTCAAACCCAGCCCCAGCCAAACCGCAACAAAAAACAGCTGGGCGTTGTGGTAAGCATCTGTAGTCCAGCTATTCGGGAGGCTGAAGCAAGAGAATCCCCTAAGCCCAAGAGCTGGAGGTTGCTGTGAGCTGTGACACCACGGCACTCCACCGAGGGCAACAGAGTGAGAATCTATCTCTATTAAGAAAACAAACAAACAGGGTGCGGCACCTGTGGCTCAGTGAGTAGGGTGCCAGGTTCAAACCCAGCCCTGGCCAAACCACAGAAAACAAACAAACAAACAAAATACCCCAATAAAGCTGTTAAAACAGAAAATGCACTTAAGCCTTTCCTGGTAAGATTTCCTTATGTTCCCCTCCCTGGATTTCTGTGATGAGTTTGGGGTGACAGAATGAAGGATTATTTTTTTATTTCAAATATATTTTTCTTTTTTTTGAGATAAGAGTCTGACTTTTTCTGTGTATAAGAGTGGGCATCATAGCTCACAACAACCTCAAACTCTTGGGCCCAAATTATCCTCTTGCCTCAATTTTTCATTTTTAAAGAGATGGGGTCTCACTCTTGCTTAGACTGGTCTTAAACTTGTAAGCCCAAGTGATCCACTCACCTCAGCCTCCTAGAGTTCTGGGATTACAGGCTTGAGCCAATGTGCCCAGCCTATTTTATATGTTTTTTGAGACAGAGTCTTACTTTGTCACATTTGATAGAATGCCGTGGTGTCATAGTTCACAGAAACCTCAAACTCTTTTTTTCTTTTTGTAGAGACAGAGTCTCACTTTATCGCCCTCAGTAGAGTTCCGTGGCATCACACAGCTCACAGCAACCTCCAACTCCTGGGCTTAGGCGATTCTCTTGCCTCAGCCTCCCGAGTAGTTGGGACTACAGGCGCCCGCCACACACCGGCTATTTTTCTGTTTTGCTGTTCGGCTGAGGCCAGGTTTGAAACCATCACCTTCCGTATATGGGGCCAGCGCCTTACTCGATGAGCCACAGGCACAGCCCGAAACCTCAAACTCTTGAGCTCAAGCCTCCGGAGTAGCTGGGACTACAGGCACCCGCCACGATGCCCAGCTATCTGTAGAAATGGGGTCGCACTCTTGCTTAGGCTGGTCTCACACTTCTGAGCTGAATCGATCCACCTGCCTTGGCTCCCAGAATGGTAGTATTACAGGCATGAGCCCCCACGTCCAGCCTCAGGATGAAGAATTATTAAATCCAACTCCAAGATAAGGCCCATATTTTAAGCAAGGTCTTCAGGTCCAACTGCTACATCAGTAAGCACAGTCCTACCTAAGGCTTCCTTGACTTCCTCGCGTAGCTCCTTTGGGCATGGAATATTGTGACTAGAACTTACATGATCTGTGCTAAAATGACTCCTGTTAGGAAAATATCAGAAAGAGTAGCATCTACAAAAATGAGGATGGTAAAAGTGACTTGAAAAGAGGAAACAAAGAACTAGAACACTTCTTTGCCAAAGTTGGCTGCAGTTAATACAAAATTTGCTTTTTAAGACATGCTCATCTCAAAGACAAGAAGTTGATTCCACTAGGGAGCTCTTGAGTCTCGTCCCTGTTTTCATTCCCAGAGGGCTAGTAGATCCTGCGAGTGGTGTAGTCCAGAACCATGCTGGCAGCACCTAGCAGGGCCGGGTCAACCAAATCTGAAACCACCACGTCCACATCCTGCACCGAGGACAAGGCCTGCTGGCGGATGACATCTTTGACAATGTGGATATAGTGACTGGCCAGGACTCCAGAGAGGATGACAAGGGAAGGATTCATGGTATGGAGGATGTTCACAACTCCAAGACCCAAAGCCGTTCCAGCTATAAAAAAATAAAAAGTAAGTTTACAGGAGGATAACTAAATCAAAAACAGCAAAGAGGAAGGCAGAAGCGAGCCAGAGGCCAGAAATGGTAAAGTACAATCACACTCTTCAATGGGAAGCAGTATTGTAAAAACTGTTCATGATTTGGCTTGGCGCCTGTGGCTCAAGCAGTTAAGGCACCAGGCACATACACCACAGCTGGCAGGTTCAAATCCAGCCCAGGCCTGCCGAACAGCAATGACAACTGCAACCCCAAAATGTCTGGGCATTGTGTTGGGCACCTGTAGTCCCAGCTACTTGGAAGGCTGAGGCAAGAGAACTGCTTGGGTCCAGGAGTTGGAGGTTGGTGTGAGCTGTGATGCCACAGCACTCTACTACCTAGGGCAGTGGTTCTCAACCTTCCTGGTGCCACGGCCCTTTAATACAATTCCTGTGGGTCACAACCCAAAGGTTGAAAACCGCTGACAGCTTGAGGCTCTGTCTCAAAAAACAAAAAAACAAACAAAAAAAACCTGTTCATGATTTAATCTTAATACGAGATAATGATCTTGTGAAAAAAATCATGGTATAAAATTGTACATATTATACTGTATGATCTCAACTATGTAAGAAAATTAATAGAAAAAATGAATAGAGGAGCTGGGTGCACTGGCTCATGCCTTATTATATTGGCACTTTGGGAGGCCAAGGTGGGAAGATCATTTCAGGTCAGGAGTTCAAGGTCGGCCTAGGCAACATAGCAAGACCTGTTCTCTACAAAAAATAAGAAAACTTAGCCAGGTGTGGTGGCACCTGCCTATAGTCCTAGCTACTTGGAAGGCTGAGGTAGAAGGGTCACTTGTACCCAGGAGTTTGAGGCTGCGGGGGCTATGACGATGCTACTACACTCCAGCTTGGGCAACAGAGCGAGACTTTGTCTCTTAAAAAAAAAAAAAGAAGAAAAATTGGGATGAAATGTTACTATTAGTAACTATTAACAGTAAAACTGTGATACTTTTTCATATAACTCTATTTCTCTAAATTTCCTATATAATGAACAAGCATCAAACGCCTGTTTAAAAAGGCAGTGCTGGCTCGGTGCCTGTGGCTCAACAGGCTAAGGTGCCAGTCATGTACACCTGAGCTGGCAGGTTCGAATCCAGCCCGGGCCTGCCAAACAACAATGATGGCTGCAATCAAAAAATGGCCGGACATTGTGGCAGGCGCCTGTAGTCCCAGCTACTTGGGAGGCAGAAGCAAGAGACTCGCTTGAGCCCAGGAATTGGAGGGTGCTGTCAGTGTGATGCCACAGCACTCTATCCAGGGTGACAGCTTGAGGCTCTGTCTCAAAAAAAGAAAGAAAGAAAGAAAAAAGGCAGTGCTGCCAAATAAATAATCTTTTTTTTTTTTTGAGACAGAGCCTCAAGCTGTCGCCCTGGGTAGAGTGCCGTGGCATCACAGCTCACAGCAACCTCCCAAATAAATAATCTTGAATGCGATTGCCTCTCTCTAAGTAGAAAAAATACCTCTGAACAGACCCTGCAGAACACTGGTCCCTAAGGGAAGCAAGGTCTTTGGGGGAGCAGTCCCAGGAGGTCTGAGGCCACCCCCTGGGCATGGCCACCGGAGCCACAGGCTCACCTGTTCTTAAGATGCTCTGGGCCTTTGCGTTGCCGAGTTTCGCAGCCTGTATGAGGTGGAGTGCACCCACTGCTTCATCTTTTGGCACTGACATCCCTTCCACCAAGAGCAGGTCCTCTGAGCAGAGTGAGAAAGAGAAGCGGTCAATTATCAGTGAGCTGTGGACAGCCTTGTAGGGAGGCTTACGCTAGGCCTGTGGACAGCGAGCTTGTAAGCGGGAAGACAGTGTTTCCTTTTCACAATTGCAAAGATTTTTATCAGTCACAAATGTCCATATTCATTGCTCCCAAAGCCTTTGTTTCCCTGTTGCTGCTTGGCTGTCCATAATCCAGAGGGTCCTGAAAGACCCTGAAATCTGACTACCATCTTCTACCCCTCTGACTTCTTCACTTCTCGCTTCCAGTAGCAGAGTGAGTTCTTGAAGTGTTCTTCCCCCAAATTACCAGCTCCTCCCACATTGAGCTCCCTCCTGTCCATTCCAGGTGCAATGCTACACTCCTTGCCAGTGCCCCGCATCCCGTGGCAGGCAGCAGGGCCAGTGGTTGAGGAGCAAGCACAGGCCTGGATTCAGTTCTAGTTCTGCCACGACATCTGCATGACCCTGACCGTGGCACTTCACCTCTGTACATTCCTCTGTTCTAGAAGAGGGCAGTAAAGCCTACCCTTGCAGGATTATTTTAGGGATTAAATGAGATAATGGGCATAAATTATTTAGTTAAGTACTGGCTAGAGTAAATGCTAAGTAAATGGTGGTGTTTCTATGGCTGTCTATAGTCCTGTCTCTGTCAGGCACCAGCTCAGATCAATCTGCTTCCTACTCTGCTGTTACACTGGCCCCAAAGGAAAGAACTCCCTGACCATGCACACTGCTGTCTGGAACCAACGGGTCTCCTGCCTTCCCTGGGCCCCACAGCTTCCCGGGCCAGGTCTCCCTCCTCACATTCTCTTTCACCACTTCCTCAACCCTGCCACCCCTCCACCAGCACATTTCCACACTTCTTACCTCCCTGCCCTCCATAGACCCATTAGCATCTCCACATCTCCACTGGCCAGTGCTTCCCTCGGACCCTCCTGCAGCAGCTCTAATTCTGCCTCCTGCATTCTCAGCCTTTGCCTCCATTCCCACTATCTCCTTTCCATCAGCGAATTCTGACAAATTGGTTTTAGAGGCAAAAAGTTGTACTCCTTTCATGTATGAAGCACAGATAACCAGTACACACAGGACATGATCATGAACAGATACACAAAGTATCTATGTTATAAGATTCATGACAGTGAAGTGACTAGGAAAAAACACCTGAAAAGGCTCCTTAGGGGGTGATAAATGACAAGTTTGAAAAACACTTTTAAGAGCTTCAGATGACGTCCTTGTGGCCAAAGTCAATGACTTTTAATAACTTTCTCTAATTCACATCAGCTCAAGACATTGCTGACCCCTCTCTCTCCTTGAAACTTTCTCCCTTTTTTGGCTTCTGTGACATCTCCCTATTCTGGTTTTCCTTCCATTTCTCGCCCTCCCCACAGGCGCTGGTGATCTCAAGATTCCATCCTTGATTCCATCTCCTGCCATTTGTCAGAGTTTCAGTCTAACTGCCACCTCTCTGCCAACAGCTCCTGAATGACAGGGCCCTATACCCAGCAACCTCCTAGGCATTTCCACCTGATGTCCACAGGCGCCCAACCACCCACTTCCACCCAAACCTCCCATGTCCAACCCCAGGCTCAGAAACCTGGAAGGCACTTTAGAACTGTCCCACTTAAAGTCAGCCTTCATTTACCCACCATTCCCCAACACCCCTCGAAACAAAAAGTTACCGTTTAGTAAAAAATCTCTAAACTTCAGACCTATGACTTTTCTCTAAAAATATTTAATGACTTCTCCATTACTTGCTGGTCCTGCTTCCTCTTGCTCACTAGAGCCTGCCTTGTCCTTCACACACCACCACTGCTTCCATGCCTCTAAGAGCTCCTGCGAATCTGGCTAATTCTACTCATCCTTTGACTCTCTGCCCCAGGACAGCCCCTGGCACTTCCTCCACTGTGCAGAGAGGGCAGGGAATGAACTTTGGTTTCCTTCTTACTAGCATCTATCTACATCCTTTGGCCATCATTCTCATTGCACTTGGCACACTGCATTGCAGTGGTATTAAATAACTCTTGCATTAGACTAGAAACTATTCTGACTTTCACAACATGTCCAGAAACAGCTTTAATTCAAATAAATCAGAGTTCAAAAACTGTAATATATTTATCCATTTATTTCTTTGTTAAAATGTGTAGTAAACACCCACCCTCTGATAGTGGCTGAGAAAACAAACAAGAGAAATCTTCCCTATTATCTTGGAACCCTAGACCCCTGCCCATCTCCACCTGTGGAGTGGAAGAGTGTTACTCCAGGTCAGGACCAAGGCCACTGTGGAGCTCCAGATGAGAGAACCCTGCTCTTCCTCTAAGAAGTGAAAAGGTTAAAAGCTCTGGCTTCAGCATTTAGCTCCCTTTGGAATTTCTACTTCAAAGTACTCGTCTACCATTTGGTTACTTAATTCCACCAAAGAAAAACACCAACCATCATGTAGCTTTTTTGCTTCCCTCTGCAAGGCCATTCCAGAGGCATATGCTTCAATACACCCATGGCTTCCACAGGAACAATCTGGCCCATCCAGAGACACAACAAGGTGGCCAAGTTCTGCAGCACAGAAGGAGCTTCCGTGAATCAATTCGTGCTGATGGATGATTCCACCACCAATTCCTACAGTGAGAGATAAAAATCACTGAGGTGGCTCTTTATCTGAAACAGAAAACTATGATGCAGCGATGCCTCATCTGTTTAGCAAAGCTTTGGATGTGGGTTCTATGTCATGCCTACTTTTCTAGATAGCTGAAGCTTACTAAGCATCAAAACTTCCTTTGGCAGGTGCTGGATGGAAATATTTTTAGGAGATCTGATGCTCTGTGTCACATCTGCTTGGCTCACTATGATTTCAAACACAGCTGTAGTGGACAGTGCAGGGCAGGCTCAAACTCCCTTTGTGTTCACAGTATATGTACCCAGCTCAATCACACGTCTTCCTATTCCAAGGCCTCCTCTAACACTAAAGTGAGAGTCCAGTCAGCCATGTACACACTACCTAGAGACAACCCTCAACCGAGAAGAGACAGGAGCCAACAGATCCGAGTAGACAATCCTGGATGGTGCTCTGTATGCTTCTTGGGAGGTTCTGGAAATTTTCAACCCCCATTGCCCTCGAGGCAACTTCAATAATGTATTCTTTTCTTTAATGGCTTTCCTCCTATTCTGCTTTACTGTTCCCCCTACCTCCCTCCTATTTCTCAGAATGATTTACAAAAGAAAATACTTGTACCTAAATCCTTGTCTAAGGCTCTGCTTTGAGGGAAACCCAAGATAAATAATCCTTTTCAAATTCATCACACACCACCTGCTTTCTGAAGCAGAGAATAAAATATGATTTTTACCTCTTCTTGATGCCATCCATGTCTAAAAATCTATGTTTTGGTAATTACACAAATCAATGACTATCTTCTGTTACAGAGTTTACAGGTTACTAAGGAGTAAAGGGTATTTTGTCTTAGAAGGCTCTACTTTTTTTTTTTGAGACAGAGCCTCAAGCTGTCACCCTGGATAGAGTGCTGTGGCATCACAGCTCACAGCAACCTCCAATTCCTGGGCTCAAGCGAGTCTCCCGCCTCCGCCTCCCAAGTAGCTGGGACTACAGGCGCCCGCCACAATGCCTGGCCATTTTTTGGTTGCAGCCGTCATTGTT
>CAUYON010006443.1:0-13072 GCA_963573935.1 Arctocebus calabarensis | reverse complement strand
TCAAGTGAGTCTCCTGCCTCCACCTCCCAAGTAGCCGGGACCACAGGCGCCCACCAATGCCTGGCCATTTTGGGGTTGCAGCCATCATTTTTGTTTGGTGGGCCAGGGCTGGATTCAAACCCGCCAGCTCAGGTGTACGTGGCTGATGCCTTAACCCGTTGAGCCACAGACGCCAAGCCTGCAAAAAAGATATTTGCACCAGATTATTCATTACAGCTCCATTTGCAATAACCAAGTCATGGAAGATGCCATGAATGGGTTAATAAATTGTGATATATATATATACATATACACACACACACACACACACACACGTATACACACCATGGAATACTATGCAGCATTAAAAAAAGATGGAGTGTCTACCTCTTTTATGTTTACATAGAGGGAACTGGAACATATTCTCCTGAGTAAAGTATCTCAAGAATGGAGGAAAAAGTATCCAATGTACTCAGTACTTCTATGAAACCAAGTTATATTTACTCACACTTTGTTATGAAAGATAGAACACAACTATAGCCCAGAATGAAGGAGAGAAATGGAGTGGGAGGGAAGGAAAGAGGGGGAGGTTTGATAGAGGGAGGGAAAAAGGCAAGACCACACCTATGGAGCATATTGCAAGGGTACAAGTCAAATCTGTCAAGTATAGAACATAAATGTCTTAACACAATAATCAAGTAAATGAGGTGAAAACTATGTCGTTTGATGTGACGTAACCACATCAGATTGTATAAAAAAAAATACAACACATTGTACCCCATATATGCATAAACGTATTCATGATCTATGTGTATTTTGACTCAATAAAAGAAGGAAATTATTGGTTATGATTGAAATTATGATTGCAGGTGATTTTAGTTTTCTTCTTTATACTTTGTATAATTCCCTTCAATTATATTACATAGTCAAAAAAATAAATTTGTCTCTTTGGTTCTTAAAGCAACCATCACATTATCCAAGCACATTAAAAATATTACATAATTTGTAGCACAAAATTATTGAGGACTTACTTTAAGAAGATACAATATTGTTGTTTTTATTAGCTTTTTTTTTTTTGGAGACAGAGTCTCACTTTGTTGCCCTTGGTAGAGTACCATGGCATCATACCTCATAGCAACCTCAAACCTCAAGTGGTCCTCTTGCCTCCGCCTCCCAAATAGCTGGTACTATAGACATCTGCAACAAGGCCCATATATTTTTTTCTATTTTTAGTAGAGGAGGGGTCTGGCTCTTGCTCAGGCTGATCTCAAACTCCTGAGCTCAAGTAATCCACCCACCATGGCCTCCCAGAGTGCTAAGATTACAGACATGAGCAACCACGCTCATTTTGTTGTTTTTAATCTCTAAAATGGGAAGGCTTTTCTTCTCCTTTTGCAATATACAATTAGAATGAAATATATAAACAGAGAGAATGTGGCAATGCTCACCATTATATTTTCAACACCTAGCACAATGCCTGACACATAGTAGGCATGCAGTAAATACTTGACTAAAGAAATAGTTAATTAATTAACATAAAGTAGTCTTTTTTTTAAATATTGATGAATTAATTCTTTTAAATAATCTTTTTTAAGCTAGTCATTTGTTAGGATATAATCTAATCAAAGAGTGCCAATCCTTTGATTGCCTAACATCTAATATAGACCAACTTAAAGTGTTCCTGCTTTTATTTGTAGACCAGCTCCAGATGTAGTATACTACAAAAAAGCAAGAGTTGAGAATACTGTAAAAATACCTCACTCCCTTCCATTTTGCCAACATAGCCCTGGAATTTCATAATCTGCCCGGGGAACCTTTGGTGTTATACTCCTTAGAGTATAACACCATGTATTGTTCCAAACTCTCTCCTTTCTATTTTTCTTTCTTTCTCTGTTTTTCAGAGAATCTCTGGGCATTTGACTTAGGTCCTCCATCTTCTTGGGTTCCCCCTTGTTTCTTTTGAAGCAACCATAATGACTTCACCCATGGGAAAAAAAGAAACCACTGTATTGTACCTCTCCCTTACAGAGCTCAACTTCTAATTCTCAGAGAGCTGTTTTCCATTAAGCAACTCCCTGGAATCTGCGTTGTCATGACATTAGGATATTGGATCCTTCCATTTCCCTATGTCCTAATGGCCTTCTTTCTCCTCCTACCTTCCATTGAGCATTGTCTTCTTCTGTTCAGCAAGGTATTTCTTTTTTTCCAGTTTTTTTTTTTTTTCAGTTTTTGGCCAGCGCTGGGTTTGAACCCGCCACCTCCACCTCCGCTGGCGCCCTACTCACTGAGACACAGGGGCTGCCCCAGGTATTTCTTTTTTTCCAAAGGCCACTGGGTTTAAAAGCTTGGTAATCTGTCATTCTTGATTTTTATGAAAAATAGCATAATGACATGAAAAAGAATTGACCTAAAAGTCAAGAAATTTGGGTTCTATCCCTACTGTTTTTCTCTCAATCAGAAGTTAAAACACATGGCAGTTAAATCAACTGTGCCCTCAATTTTCTCTCAAGAAATATCTAAATAATTTAATGATAAAGATAATTAAAAAATCTAAATATTGTCTTCTATCTCTAATAGTCTTTGATCATTTCATTAATTTTTTATTCAACCAATGCCAATTATTGAATCTTAATAATTTTCTGGTATTGTTTAAGGTATGAATTGGGGATATAGAAATGATTGAGGTTCATGGCAGCACCTGTGGCTCAGGGGTAGGAGGCCAGCCCCATATACTGTTCAAACCCAGCCCCAGCCAAACTGCAACAAAAAAATAGCCAGGCGTTGTGGCGGGAGCCTGTAGTCCCAACTACTCGGGAGGCTGAGGCAAGAGAATCCTCCTAAGCCCAGGAGTTGGAGGTTGCTATGAGCTGTGACTCCACAGCACTCTACTGAGGGCGATAAAATGAGACTCTGTCTCTAAAAAAAAGAAAAAGAAAAAGAAATGATTGAGGCTCTTTCCTCCATAATACAAGATTTGCTGCTTTCTTCATGAAACTATGAGGGAGACAATTATTCTGTAACTGAGATGTTTAAACTTGATTTCTGACTGAGCTTCCTAGGCAGGACTTTTATAACTAGAGCACTAAATATTGTTATGTCATTTTGTCAAGAAGACAACAAATTATTTTTTCATTAATTTCTGTACTTAAAAGTATTTGGAGTGTAACTATTTATAGGATGCATTCATATTTTTATTATCACATACTGGTTCTGCTTATAGTAGGACACTACCTACATTCAGCTTTTAAGAATCATTTTTGATCAGTCAGCTTTCTTTCATGATGATTTTTCAGATAAAGATTTTTGAGCCTGTTATGCTATTACTTTTAATACAAAGGAAGGTGTACTTTTGATATTCTTCAGGAAAAACTTAACACATTTCATGTTTTTTTGCCAGATGAAATTGCTTTTAAAGGAAAGAATAGCCAGATTGCTTTCCAAGATGAATAGTACTGTCTTACACTTGACTCGAAGAGTAGAATACATGAATAATTTTGTATGCAAGTTTCTTGGTTTACTTACAACTTTCTGCTAAGACTCCAGAGACCTTTAAGCAAAGGATTCCACCAATTATATTTGTTGTACGTGTGTGTATACATTTTTTCCCAGAAAGCATATGTTAGTAGGGCTATTAAGCAATTAGCTTCATGCATATAGATAGTTCATTTTGCACCAAACCATATGATGTGATTGGAATTTATAGAAAACCATCTTTCTTGCCAGAAATTGAGGCAAGTTAATTCTCTAGTTTGGAGAAGCCTGCAATCTGTACCCTTAAAAATTAGGAGCCTAGTCTATATTCACTAGCTTAAAAAGTGCATAAAATACAAAAGTTTTATTTTTATTAAATGAAGAAATTAGAAAAAAATCCAATTAGGGCACCTGGTTTATATTGCATGTTTGCCCAATGTTTGTTAAATAGAACTAAAGTAACCATCAGGGACCGAGATTAGTTTTTTTATATGAAATATGTGCCATGAGGTCTTATGTCCTTGTCACATTTGGCTCTGTGCTTTCCAGCCATCTCTGCAAAATGGGGAATGCAATCGGTGACAGGATCTGCTATGTCCATGAGACAAAAACAAACTGGCTGCTCAGTAGAAGCCCAGCTATTTCTAGGGACTTAATAACTATTTCCAGTATGAGTGAATGATGCTGAAATCTGAGAAAAATTGTTCCCATTTGCATTTTTAGGAGGCTGCTTAACTCTTCACCATATTTACCCTTCACTCAGCAAACATAGCAGAGGGTCACGTGGCTATTTCTCAGACCTGTGCCTGAGAGTGGTTCAGGAAAATGACTTTTATGAGGGTAAAACATAACAACTGCCTGATGATGTGCCTTACTTCAAAAAATATTTTGAAATATCTAGAAACCCTAAAGCAGTAGATAGAGTGAGTACCTTTCAAGCATGTGTACATTTTCCATGTATAAAACAAGATTCATTGCCACCTTTTGAAGCTCTAGTTGCACTTTACCAAAAGAGCATATTACTGTCTTGTCTCATTTTTATAGCACTCACATCCCTGGCCACAGCCGTTAATCAGGTTTTTTTTTTTTTTCCTTTTCCTCTTTTCAGGAGGTAGAGGATTACACAAAAAGAGCCATGGATGTAAAAAGTCTACATGATTGGTCTTTTGTAAATATTAAGCAAAACTAGTAAATCAAAATGATCAGATTAACATATTTTAGCAAAACATCCATATGAAAGGAAATGTTGACATTCTTTATGAAAGCTGCTTTTTCTCTTTACTGCTGCCATTTTTATTGTGGATTTCCCTGTTCAGCACTTAGTTCCAATTTTTTAAATGATCCATTTCAACACTAGACAGCAATTTTCTTCCAGTCATATGAGTTTTTGGTTGCATTTTATTACATTAAAGATTGCAGAGCTCTACTGTGAATTACTGTTAAAATACCTTATATTTTACAAGAATGTGTTCACAAGAATTATTATGACCAGGTCCAGGAATTCCTTGTTTGAATCTTTCAAGTGAAGAGTCTAATGCAATTTAGCCATCTGTGGTAACTAGGCTATGAGTTCATCATTTAATCTCAAAAAATATTAAAGTATGAAAATAAGGGATAGTTTATTCAAGAATCTCAAAGAGATTGTTTGATTTAAAGAGGTACCCAGTTGAAGATGGCAAAGCATTCAAGTAATAACCAATTTACTTGAATATAGTTTCCCAGAACTCTGCTTATAGATTGGCTGCTTGGAGTTATAAATTCAAGTCCATTCAATGTTATCCCCACCCTCAAGGAACTTCCTTGGAGTGGTGTAGCAAAAAAAGACAAGGACACAAATAACTCAGCAAACCTCTTTTCAACACATTGTCAAGTGCCTTATAAAGCAAGCTCAAATGTGGCAGAAAGCCACCATCGAATTTCAGAGTCAAAGATTTCATAAATTGTTAAAAGTTTATTCTGTAGATCACTACCCAGAATTTGGTAGTTTTGTGCTAATATTTTATTCTCAACCCCTTGTCATTTCTTCTCTCAACATACATACCACATTGCCCATCTCCTACCGCTAAACAGACTGAGCGGGTAGAAAGCAGAGTTTCTGCCAATGGGCAATCAGAACTGTACTTGTCTAAGAAATTGACCATTGTTATTAAGCTCAGCATCTTAATCAAGGATTCCCTTTTCCCTCAAGAAATGATGATCAAATAAATGACAAATTTCCAAAGTTAAGAGATTTTTAAACTTTCTTCACTAGAAATGGCAGGGTTTCTGGCATGATAATCTATTTTCTTGTGTGGTATTTTTATCTTGTGATCTATTTAGCATAACGTGACATCTTGTTATATTTGAGAACTGTTTTTATGGTTTTACCTTAAATTTTATGGTTGTATTTGGAGACCAGATTGTCTTTTTTTCTGCTAGATCCCATTGTAAACATAATTGAGTACCCTATTTTACTAAATGACTAATACCTTATTTTATCAAGATATGGATTTCTCATCTGGTCTTTGCAATTGGTCTTGCAAATTTAAAATATACACATGGTATCATCTACTACACCAACCCACCTGTGACCCACCAGCTGGTCCACACTGCCAAGTTCTTTTGTCTTTCTCTGGATTCCTCAGAGCTAAATTCCCACGGTGGCTGAAGTTCCCACAGATAGCTGTAGAAGGGACAAGCTCTGTTCAGCCAAAAGGCAGGGCTTTGAGGGGCTAACTGGCTCCAACATCAACCAGTTAGAGGCAGAGCAGGTTCCAGAAGTTACTCTGGAATAGTCTGGTCACTATTCCAAGGAGGTCCTGGGTACAGAGGCAGCTTGACCAGGGTACTTTTTCTAACCTGCAGAATAGAGGGGTTTTGGGGGGGAGGGGTAATTAAAAAAATGTTTTTAAGAGACAAGGTCTCACTATATTGCCCAGGCTGGACTCCAACTCCTGGGCTCAAGCAGTCTTCCCACCTCAGCCTCCCAAGTAGCTCGGACTACAGGCACCAGCCACCTTGTTCCACTCTAGGACCGTTTTTAAATACTTTAACAATCTGTAGAGCCTTACCTGTTAACATTAGCTGCATATCAGACCTAGTTACAGCCCATCATAAGAAGTTAGATGCGTAGACTTAAGGAATGTATGGGGATGGGTAGGCATTTAGCCTGCTGTCTATAAGTTTGTCTTCCATGCTTGCATCCGATCTTCTCCTTTGAATTCAGGTTCAATGCCTCCAAGACTTTTAGTGTCTGTCTACTCAAACTTGTGACTTTTTTCCTTCTAAGCCTTAGTTTCCTCTTCTGTTAAATGGTTATAATACTTCAACATGCTATTACTGTGAGGTTTCACTAAGATAATGCAAGTGAAACCCATAATACAATGCCTATAATATAGTTGGTGCTGGACTTTATGAACTTTTCACGGAATCAGCAACTAATGAATATCATAACCATGTAAGTAGTTACATAGCTGATTTGGTATATTTAACTAACTATAGGAGCTCATGCTGTGCTTTGGGTTAGAACAAAAAGATGACCAGAAAAGATTATTATTGAATATGAGACTTTTTCTTTCTTTCAGACACTGTAGAGCTATTGTGGGCGCTGATGACTCAAAGGAGCCTGGGGTTTCACGGGCTGGTGTCAGCTAGTAGCTTCTGGACTTTTATTCCTAATGAGAATGGGGTATTCTCTCTCTCTAGGAAGGAGAGTCTTTTTCAAGCTTCAGGTCTCTCGTACTCGTATATTATCTTTTCCTTTGACTTCTGCTCAAAACTAGGGAATCGAGCATATCTTAAAAGCACCAATGTCAGGAAACCGCAGGCTCTTTTATTTCTGGGCAACATGAATAAGAATACTGTCATGAAAGATGAACCTTCAGAGGAAATAAATAAAAATGAATCCTAGAGGGCAGCATTAAGAAGTGTATAGAAAAACGCTGTTAACAAGTAAATGAATATTTTTAACAAGGTTTTCTTGTCATCCTTTTTGACTGGCATCCGAGTCTTCATTTGAACTACGTCATATTTGGTGCTCTGAGCAAAAGTCAGTTGTAATTTAGAGTCCTGATGAAGACAAAACATCAAAATAAGAGTGTGAAGGAAGCACGGTGGCATATCATTTTCTGAGAGCCTGTATGAACCTCGTCTATTTGTTCCCTTTTCCCCCCATGGTAGTTTATAATATTCACAATAAGCTTTCTTGTATTTTGTCTTCCCTTCTTGAAAGTCCCGCTAACAAGTGGGTGTCATTGTCTCAGTCACATATTGGTTTAGTATTGACTAATTACTTAACCTTTCTTGATATTCTCTTCGTCACCCATGACACAGAATACATTCTTCTGATGCCTTTCAAAACCTCTTAGTTAATTCTCTAGTTATTATTTCTAAGCCAAATCTGTTTGTAGTATTCTAACTCTTATGAGTTCTTCATTCAGAGAAATCTGTATGTGACCCCTTCTTTGAAGAGGTCATATTGAAAACACTTTCCTCCTGTTCCTTTAATGCAACTACCTTTATTACTGCTAGTGAACAACTGCCATCACCATTTAAATTAATAAGTTAAAGCCAAAAATGAAAGAGAGAAAAATGTGAAGCTTAATTTATATGTAAGTAATTATTAAACAATAATTCATCTTAGGTTTGCATGTCTGTTGATATGATTTTCTTTGCTTGTGTTTTTTTTTTTCCCTCTGTACAACCCACTTCAGTGCCAGTAGACTGTGGACATGAGGCTAGGCAATGGTTCAGGGCCAGTTTGCATGGGGCACTATGAGAGGCGCAGGGGAACAGGCCTGCCATAAATCCAAACCCATGCATGATAAAATTTTCTTTGTTAAATGAAAAATTGCTATCCTGTTTTTGATAAAGTTGAGATCATTTAGCAAAGCCAGATTTAGTGAATGTCTCAATTTCTGTGTCTGCATTGTACTTAGAAAAGGAAGAGATCTAAAAAAATTGTTTTTAATTTCAATGGTACTATTTCATGTAAAAATTTTACTATTCAGATATTAATTATAAAGATTATAAGTATGTTCTACCAACAAACACATTACATTTGACCTTGTTATTAGTATTAATTTTGTGATAAAACTTGAAAATTTGGTATTATAAATATATAAAGCATTTATACAATCTATTAGAACTTTAAATAGAATTCAATATAGTACTTATCATTCAGAGTTACAAGCATTAGTTTGTCTGTTTCCTTCTCACTTCTACAGCTCCCCTCCCTTCCTGTCTAAGATTGGCAGTTTCTAGAAAACAACAACTTTGCCTGCCTTATGCTCATTTCTTATCATCACTTGAGTTCTTGGCCTGGTGCCTTGGCAAATAGTGGGTGCTCAATAAATTTGTATAAATAAATAAATAAATGGTGTTGATGTGATCAATGCATACACATTGTGTAGCATTGCTGTAAATTTTCAAATTCAATAGTCTTAGTAAACAGTGTCAATTAGTTAACTGTATCTTATTAAACATCAAGAAGCAGCAATGAATCCTACAGGGGTCACCACTCAGGGTTAATCTCAAGCAGTTTGTATGATTCCATTCTGTGTAGCAAGGAGGGTATGATTACTAAAGGCCTTTCCTAAAGCTTAGAGTGTCATTCACACCTGGGGAAAATGATAGGTAAACCTGGAAGTAACTCTCAGTGAAAAGAAAAATAGAGCTAATCTGCCTTCAAATGGGACTATCACCTCTAGAGAAACAACTCAGGGTCAAAGGAGAGGGTAGAATGAGGAAAGAACTGATATTTACGATCTCTGCTTCATACCAGATTCTGTGCCAGGAGCTTTCCATGTTGTTTCTGGAGCACTCAGAGCAGCACTAGGAGTTAGGTAATATTATCCCCTCTCTCACTGAGCAAACAGGTTTCTCACAGCTGTCTACTCTGGGCTTTAAACCAAAAAACATGATTGTATTTCACCCCTGCCTTTAATCCTTTCTGATAAGGCAGGGCATACATCATTTATACAAATTACTCTCACCAGCTTTATCAGAAATTGCACCATCTCAGCAGTAGGGAGAGTGTGTGCGTCAAGGAAGGCTTCATAGGGGAAGGGTGCAGATTTTGACTAGAGGTGAACTTTGGTTTCTATCTCTGTTCTGCCTCTTAGGGATCCTGTGCAAGTTACTCACTCATGCTAATCTTTGATTATATTATTACTGAAATACCGATGTTCATAGGTTCTCCAGATGGTAAGGGTAATATCTGAAACAGACAAGACCTTCAAAATGATGGTTGCTCAAATCATTGTTTGAGTAGAATGATGGTTCATCTTTCCTGAAGATGGTACTTAAAGGAGTTGGCCACTGAGCAGAACAGAAAAAGAAGAGTATTATCTCCAGGGAGGCCTTGGTTGATTTTTTGACGAGGGGATAGACCTTGAGGTCTTTGTCAGTTTGGTGTAAAATCCTTTTGACACACAATTAAGTATGGCATATTACATTGAATTTAATTTTTTGTTTATTATTGTTTCTTTAAACAGTAATTGATGGTACATCTTGAAACTAAAAAAATTTAGAGCAAACTTTTTTTGAGAGGAAGGTTATGTTAGGGCTTAGAAAGCCATACCCCAAAAGTATGACACATTGGCACGCTGAGCACTCTGAATCAAATAAGAAAGCCTTTAACACTGCCTCAGGATCAAGGGCTTTCTGACTTCTCCTGTTTCCCCTTCACCCAGCATAGGGCAAAATTTTACTCTTTTAGTCTCTGATCTGCCTTAACACTAAAACTGCCAAAGGGAACACAATTGCCATCCATTTTCTCCCTGAAATTGCATTATCTATCACAAGAAAGAAGACAGAAATGTAACCACATCTCAAGTGAACTTTATTAAGAGATACTATCTGTGGGCTATCTTGGCACCCGTAGCTCAGTGGGTAGGAAGCCAGCCACATACACCAAGTCTGGTGGGTTCAAACCCAGAGTGAGCCTGTTAAACAACAATGACAATTGCAACAAAAAAATAGCTGGGCATTGTGTTGGCGCCTGTAGTCCCAGCTACTTGGGAGACTGAGGCAAAAGAATCACTTAAGCCCAAGAGTTTGAGGTTGGTGTGAATTGTGATGCCACAGTACTCTACTGAGAGCAACATAGTGAGACTCTATCTCAAAAAAAAAAAAAAGATACCGTCTGTCTCTTGAACTCATTCAAATTCCAAACTGAATTGTTTATAAATCAAGACATTATCTTATAAGATAGTATCTGCCTTTTAGGACTGTCCCAAACTTTTTGGTACCCGGGCTGTCCATGGTAGGGGGCATTAGATTCTCATAAGGAGCATGCAAACTAGATCCCTCCTATAAACGTGCAGTTTACAGGGGCTGTAAATACAGATGAAGTTTCACTTGCTCATCCCCTCTCGCCTGCTGTGCGGCCCAGTTCCTAACAGGCCACAGACCAGTAGCAATCTGTGCCTAGGGATTGGGGACCACAGGTCTATTCATTCCCCCTAAAAATCATTTACTACCCCTCTAAAATTGTTGTCCCCCCACTTCCCACTCCCTTATGAAAAAGTATTCAAGCCTCAACCATCTAGCTCTTCCTTGAGTTTTTATACTTTATATGGCTTCTGTGTTTAATGAATGTTAATTAATGTATTATGGCTTTTCTTTAGTCTATCTATTGTCAATTCATTCTAGCAGACTTAGACTTGAAATTTCAGGGGGAAATTTGAATTTCCGTGCAGTTGCAAAGGTACCTTCAAAGAATTAGCAAATATAATTCACCATAAATTATGTAAGTGCCACAGTAAAAGCAAGGGAGAAGTGAGAAGGGGAAGAGAGAATTTCAGGTTTAGAGATAATTTCGGGTTTGGGTTTTCCTGAATCTTAAATCAGACAGTGGACTGTGTGAAGGCAAAGGTAAAAGGTGAAGGTGGATCACATTTAAGGAGGACTGATTGTGTGGAGTGTGAGTTGAAGACAAGTAGCGGGAGAGAGGATGGAGAGGTCATTGCACGCAGCACAGAAGGCATATTCAAGAATCCTGGAAATTTAAAGCAAATGACCTGGCAAGTTACCACTTTGTTTTAAATTAGATAATTTTCTTTCCCTGAAGCTAAAGTAGTGTTAGAAAATTGAGAAAATGGGGGAAAGGACACAGTTGGGACTCAGAAACTGATCCCCCCACACAGGGGCTTCGACATGCTGAGCTGAGGAAGCCTCCAGGTCTCTGCCTGCTCTTCCTCCTCAGTCCTCTCTCTCAGCACAGGAGGAAATCATTCTCTAAAGTTTCCTTATCTGCCTGCATACAGTACAGACGCCCCAAAGAAGAAAATAATGGCCTCTGGTCCCTTTCCTGAGTTTTCATTAACTGAATTCGTCTCCCAGGAAAAAAGACTGAAAGTCCATCAACAGACCTGGACGGACTTTTGTCACAAACCGTCGTACGCTCTGGAAACTCAACACACTTTCTCAGGCCATTGTATGTTCTTCAAGCCCATTGAATTCCCCTAAAGATCACCTACCATATCCCCTAAAATCTTCCTCCCTTCCCCTATCTCCCTTTCACCCAGAAAAAAGGTATATAACCATCCGTGCCCCATTGTGGTATGTCAGTCAATCTGTGATTTCCCCCACACATGCTAGGAGAATTGTATGCCTTTTCTTCTATTAATCTGCCTTTCTTGAATTGATTTTTCAGTGAACCGTCAGAGGGTGAAGGGGAATTTTTCTCTTGGTTCTTACAACACTAAAACTAATGTCTTTGAGGTACAAATATAAGAATAATAATTGATGGGCAGCACCTGTGGCTCAGCAAGTAGGGTGCCGACCCCATATACCGAGGGCTGCCCGTTCAAGCCCGGCCCCGCCGAACTGCATCAAAAATTAGCTGGGCACTGTGGCGGGCGCCTGTAATCCCAGCTACTTGGGAGGCTGAGGCAAGAGAATCACTTAAGCTCAAGAGCTGGAGCTTGCTGTGAGCTGTGACTCCACAGCACTCTACTGAGGGCGATAGAGTAAGACTCTGTCTCCATAAAAAAAAAGAATAATAATTGAAAAGCTAAAGTGTAGTGTGAACCACAGCTGGTGAAAATGCTGAAATATTTAATAATGTCAAACCATTTAAATGTAACTTTGACTTTGATAAAATATGGAAACTGCATGTTTGTGTACTAAAAAAAAGAAAAATGTAACTTTTGGAGTAAGAATTAGAACAAAGAATCAATCATCTCATTGCTTGGGAAACATACTATATCTGTCCAAATTGGAAGAAAGGATCATCATTTGGTTACTATTCAGCTTCTGCCTTCTCTAGTCACTGAATGGTCATCTTCAAACTAGAAATGATAGTACTAATTAAAAATTCTTTGTTAGTGACACCAGGCTTTTAATACTTCTTCAAATCTCAGGCAATAGTTCTAAAATTAGGTGAACAGAAATCGTGAATTCTGGCTCGGCGCCTGTAGCTCATGGGCTAAGGCGCTAGCCACGTACACCTGAGCTGGCGGGTTCGAATCCAGCCCGGGTCCACCAAACAACAATGACAGCTGCAACCAAAAAATGGCCGGGCGTTGTGGTGGGTGCCTGTAGTCCCAGCTACTTGGGAGGTGGAGGCAGGAGACTCGCTTGAGCCCAGGAATTGGAGGTTGCTGTGAGCTGTGATGCCACAGCACTCTATCCAGGGTGA
>CAUYON010006440.1:0-14274 GCA_963573935.1 Arctocebus calabarensis | reverse complement strand
ACAAGTTTGCAGAATCTCTGCCCTGTGGAGGAGACGCTGGGCTGCTAATAGTCCTGACTTAGTCTGCGAGCTTCAGCCCTTTGTCTCAGCTGTCATCCCCTGAGGGCCTGGTGTGGCCGAAACTCAGCAAAGCCTTGGACCACCTCAGCCAGCCGTTCCCCAGCCAGCCGCCCCTCGGCTCACTCTCTCACTGCTTCTGAGCTGGGAAAACAGCACAGACCCGCGGCAACCCATGCCCTGTCCACTCCCCTCGAGAAAGTGTTCAAGAATCTGGACTCCGTGGGGGACAGACCTCCAGATCTCAGGGTGAGAGTGGAGAGGAGTGCCAGGAGTTCCAACTTGCAGGTGGAGAATATATAGTTTTATACTGCTTTATGCCTGGCAGGAGGGTGCCGCAGCACAGGGGAAGGAGGTCCTGTTTTTAGAGGGTCTCTCCCGTGGGGTACAGTGGGAGGACAGCCAAACTCTGCTCGCTTGTTTGTATGGAAGTATGGCGTATACTGCGAGCTGTTCTCTTGGGGGAGGGGACTCCCGTCCACCTGGTGATGTGCTCTGTACCTTTTATTTGTATCCTTGGGGTCGCAGGTTGCTCCAATAGGGTTGATGTGCGCTCCTCGACCTTGTCTCTTGACTCAGCTCCAAACCGTTGGCTTTCTTGGTAAATTTCTGTCCTTTAACTCTCCTTCTGGACAGGAGTGTCTGCAGAAAGCTGGCTACAGACCGCCATCTTGGCTCCTCCCCCAGCATCGTTTCTTGATAGGAACACTTAAGAACATAGGCTTAAGTGGGACATTTCTTAAACTGAAAGAGGCCCTTGACAAGAAACCTATAGCCAATGTTGTATTTTATGGAGTAAAACTAAAAGCAATTCCATTCATATCTAGAACTAGACAAGAATGCCCACTGTCACTACTGCTATTCAACCTAATGTTGGAAGTCTTAGCCATCACAATTAGGCAAGAGAAGGAGATCAAGGGTATTCAAATGGAGACAGGTGAGGTCAGACTCTTGCCTCTTGCTCTTTGCAGATGACATGATGTTATACCTGGAAAACTCCAGAGACTCAAGTACAAAGCTCTTAGAACTAAAGAATATAGCAGCATCTCAGGATACAAAATCAATACCCATAAATCAATAGCCTTCATATATGCCAACAACAGTCAAGCCACGAATAAAATTAAAGATTCTATTCTTTTTACAATAGCATCAAAGAAGATGAAATGCCTAGAAATATATCTAATGAAGGATGTGAAAGATCTCTATAAAGAAAACTATGAAACCCTGAGAAAAGAAATAGCAGAAGATGTTATCAAATGGTAGAACATACCATGCTTATTGCTGGGAAGAATCAACATGGTTAAAATGTCCATACCACCCAAAGCAATCTACAGATTTAATTCAATCCCCATCAAAGCACTTGAAGAACTTGAAAAAACAGTCTTCATTTCATATAGAACCAAAAACCCCCACAACAAACAAAAAACCTGAATAGCCAATATAATTCTTAGAAATAAAAACAAATCTGGAGGCATCACATTATCAGACATCAGATTATACTGTGAGTCTATAGTTATCAAAACAACATGGTATTGGCACAAAATTGGAGACATGGATGTTTGAAATAGAATAGAGAATCTAGAGATGAACCCAGCCACATATTGTCATTTGATTTTTGACAAGCCTAATAAAAACATGAACTGGAAATTGCATTTTATACTATATCATATAGTATAATTGTTTATGACCCCAGTATCATTATTATAGATTGTATCTATTGATATATTTAGAATATTTAAATAGATAATATGAAAATTATGCACTTTAATTTTGTTTTCTGTTCGCCATGTGCTTTGTCTTTCTCTGTTTTGAGATTTGACTGATGTATCTTTGTTGAAATACCTACTTTTAATTCTTCTTCCTCATTTCATTTTATGAAGGCCTAATCACTATTAGAGTTTATTTTGTTGCCAAATCCAAGGGTTATCTTTTAGCAGAAGTTTTTGTCATCATGATCATTATTTCAATTGTATTCTTTCATGTTATACGGAGAGTTCTATATTTTGTTGTTTGTATAATTTGCTTCTTTAAAAATCTTCATTTTCTCTTTCTTATAGTTATATGAAATGTTAATTTGATTTTTCTCTGACTATTTGGAAGAAAACATTCCTCAAAATAATATTTTAGAGTTTACCTTTGAAATTAAAAAATAGAACATTGACATATTTGAATATACATTCTCCCAATTATCAATGTCATGGATAAACCAGAAACTGTTGCCACCCTCTTTCTGTACCAAGGACCCACTTTTATTTACCTCTTTTTCTGTTTCATAGGTCTTTTTCTTATGATACGGGATTTCAGAATGAATGGATATTATTAAATTACTATGCTAATCATAATAACTATTCTTTCAAACCCTTTTTATATCTTAGTATTCTGTTTACAATTTTTAGCATATTTACATGAGTCCAATGCCCTCTGTGCATTCCTTTATGCCACAGGTTTACTTTTGCTTGGTTAGTTTTTTATTGCTCTTTTGAACAATTTAACATTTTCAGGATGAACTCTGAGACATATCCTTTCAGAGTCTTTGCATTACTGAGAATAATTTTCTCTCATCTTACTACTTGAATTATAATTTGGCTGAGCCCAGAGTTTAATGGTAATGCTTTCCTTTCCCAAAATATCTTTAAGGTTTTTTTTCTTCATTTAAAAATCCTTTTATATGGCTTTTAATGCTTTAGAGAAGCCTATGGCCAGCTTCGGAGGTTTTATCCTTTTTTTTTCTGAGAGAGGTAACGCCTGTGTGTCCTTCCCCAGCCTCAGGGATGCATGATTTGTTCTTTTTTTCTTGAAATTCACAATTTACCAGAATATGATGGCCAAAACAAAACAAAACAAAACAAAAAATGGTAAGCCCTTTTGCTTGGCACCTGTAGCTCAATGGGCTAAGGCACCAGCCATGTACACCTGAGCTGGTGGGTTCGAATCCAACCCCGGGCCCGCCAAACAACAATGACGGCTGCAAACAAAAGATGGCCAGGCGTTGTGGCGGGCACTTGTAATCCCAGCTACTTGGGAGGCAGAGGCATGAGACTCGCTTGCACCTAGGAATTGGAGGTTGCTGTGAGTTGTGATGCCACAGCACTCTCTCCAGGGTGACAGCTTGAGGCTCTGTCTCAAAAAAAAAAAAAAAAAGCCCTTTTGATCTAAACCTCAGATCTTTCTTGAGAAGTTTTCCAGGTTTCCTTGTATAGCTTAGGGAAAAATTAGGAATGTTTTAATCTACTGAAAACATATGATTGTTTTACTCTATTAGCAATGGTTTAATCATATATGTTGTTCATTATTAATTGCTGTATTTGTTCTTTTCTTTTTTTTCTCCAGGAAATCAATTATCTACTTCTTATATCTTCATATCTTCTATTTTAATCATATAATTTTTCTTTTCTTGCTCTTCTGCATTTTTAAGTGCTTCTCAGTCTGTTGTCTATTTAATTTTCTATAATATGGTTTCTAATTTTTTGTTCTTTTTATCCTAAGATTGCCTCGCCCTTCATCAAGACATATTAAATGAATAATTTAATTTTACTGCAGTTTTATACCATTACAGTCTTTCCTTTAAACAAAAATCTGGCTTCCTTTTTATAGTTAACCTGATTCAGTCTGTTCCTTTTCTATCTAATGTTCATAATATATTATTTCATGCAGTCCTTTTTTTTTTTTTTTTTTTGGCGAATTACACTGGGAATAAAAATCCAGTTCCTTTAAAAAAGCATCTGCTATTTTACCATTTCCCATAGCAAATATTTTACAAAAGTATGTTTTTCTTTTGCATCTTTAGATGTATACTTAGAGTCTGTCCCTCTTTTAAAAATGTAAACCAAGAGGACTCTACCTATTGAATGCAAACATTATAACCTAGTTGTTTGTGCTCTCACATTAACATGAAATAAAAAAAAAATAAAATTATATGAGAAAAAATAAAGGTGTCAATCATTTTTATAAATGCTATGCTTATTTTTGTTTGGTCTTGTTTTCTTTTCCCTGGATGAACAGAGTTGTGTTCTACCACGATATTTATCTATAAATAGTGTTCATGGTTTCCCTTGGTTTAACTTTGTTGTGCATTTGACAGATTCTGGTGTGTTCTCAGATTTTTATTTTATTTTTTTTGTAGAGACAGAGTCATTTTTAAACTAGAGGTAAGAGTTGTCGGTGTTCTGAATCTCTGAAATTCCTGGTATGTAATGTTATTCAGCTGGCATTGGAGGACTCTTATTTCCTGGTATAACAGCTTTATAATGCTGTAAATTTGGAAGTAAATTCCTTGGTATTGAAGTAGACTTTAATTCTTCTTCCTTTGTCAGAAACATTGAATAAATCATCAATAGATCTCCAAGGATTAGATCTTCTTCACAGTTGCATTAATGTCTCTGGAGATCAAGCATCATATTTTGATAAATTTCTCATCCTAGGACTTTTTTTTTAACATTTCCTAGAATTACCATCACGCAGTCTGCTTTAGTTTGGATGTTTGTTCCCTAAACCTCTTGTTAAAATTTGATCCCCACTGTTGGATATGGGGCCTAATTGGAGGTGTTTGAGTCATGGAGGTACATCCCTCATGAATAAGCTGGGTGTCATCCTTGTGGTAATATGTGAGTTCTTGCTCTGTGAGTTGCCAGAAGAGCTGGTTGTGAAACAAGAGCCCAGCACCTCTCTGCTCTCCTTCATTTCCTTTCTTGCCATCTGACCTGTGCCCACACCAGCTTCCTTTCATCTTCTGCTATGAATGGAAGAAACCTGAGCCCCTGTCCAGAAGCAGATCCTGATGTCCTGTTCCTGTACAGCCTGCAGAGTGTGAGCCAAATGCTCTCCTCCCCTTTTAAAAAATTATCCTCAGAGTCTCAGGTATTTTTTTATAGCAATACAAAAGTGGACTTAGACAAAGTGGGTAAAAAGAACGATATGATATTTGCATGGCATTGATCATAGGAATGTAAGTGGATTTGGCTACATGAGTCTGGCTGTGTTAGAAAGTAAGCTGAAAACAGATAGTCTTCTTTTTTTTTGGTCAGAAATGTCCAAGGCAGGGACAGGGGTCAAGTACTGGTAAGGCTGGTACCAGCCTAAGCACTGAAGCAGGAAGCCAACATTAATATTTTAATTTCTGACTTCTGGGGAGAGATGAAAGATTCTAGTGGAGGGGCTGGGAGCTCAAAGACTAGAGCTAGCTGCCATGGATCAAGCGTCTCAGAAGTAGTTCAGTGTTCTACCAACTGGTGTGGCCATACTGGTGCAAACCTCTCTGACATGCTGCCTGCTTCCAATCTAAATGTCTTGTTTAAATACAATTACTCTTTTTTAAACAAAAAAATATTGTTGGGAATTCATTAAGGGTGCAAGAAACCAGGTTACACTGATTGCATTTGCTAGGTAAAGTTCCGCTTATAATTGTGTCCTGCTCCCAAAAGGTGTGTCACACACTGAGACCCCCCTTTCCTTCCATCTCTCTGCTTTCTACATTCCCCACCCCACCCCCATTGTGTACCAGGTTATTAATTGTCCTCATATCAAAATTGAATACATAGGATTCTTGCTTCTTCATTCTTGTGATGCTTTACTAAGAATAATGTGTTCCAGGGTGGTTCCTGTGGCTCAAAGGAGTAGGGTGCCAGCCCCATATGCTGGAGGTGGGGGGTTCGAACCCAGCCCCGGCCAAAAACTGCAAAAAAAAAAAAAAAAAAAAAAAAAACAGTGAAAAATGTGTTCCGCTTCCATCTAGGTTAATACAAAGAATATAAAGTCTCCATCTTTTTTAATGGCTGAAGAGTATTCTATGCTGTACATATACCACAGCTTGTTAATCCATTCCTGGGTTGGTACATTTAGGCTGTTTCTACAGTTTGGCAATTGTCAATTGAGCTGCGAAAACAGTCTAGTGCAAGTGTACTTATGGTAGAAAGGCTTTTTTTTCTTTTGGGTAAATGCCCAGTAATGGGATTGCAGGATAAAATTAGAGGTCTAATTTGAGTTGTTTGAGGGTTCTTCATAATTCCTTCCTATAAAATGTTGCATGTCTTTTGAGTTTTCAAGAGTACTTCATTGTGAACCAGGCATGGTGGCTCACATCTATAGTTCTAGCACTCCGGGAGGTGGAGCTGGGTGGATTTCCTGAACTGACAAGCTCGAGACCAGCCTGAGCCAGAGTCTCTTGTCTAAAAACAACCAGGTGTTGTGGTGGGTGCCTGTTGTCCCAGTTACTTGGGAGGCTGAAGCAACAAAATGGCTTAAGCCCATAAGTTTGAGGTGGCTGTGAGATGTGACGTCATGACACCCTACGGAGGACAACAAAGTGAGACTCTGCTCCTCCAAAGTACCTCATTGTGAAATACTGTGAAAGAGATAAGTCATGGAGTGCCAAGCTATGGCTATTTAATTTATTTTATAAGGGAGGAAACATGACTTGTCGATAGAATCCTTATTTCATTTATCCTTTGCCTCCTGCCATGCCGTGATTGTGTATTATGAACTGTCCTCTATGTAACCCACCCTGTAAGACAGGACTGTTGCCAAAGAAACTGATTAGAAACTATGGGTTCGAACTCCAACTCTGTTAATTTCTTAGCTGTCTGACAACTCCCTTAACCTGTCTGAATTTGGTTTTGTTCACTTGTAAAATACACTGTCTAGAAAATCAAAAGAAGTAAAGAATGTGAGAAACCTTTATACACATAACATTTAAATGCTAGTTGGTTTGGGATGTATGTACGTTTTATATTTCCTATGAGGTTTAACCATCCCTAATGTTATATACGTTTGATTACTATTTATTCAAAGAATAGTCCATTGTGCACAGTAAATATAAATATGCATTTACTGAGTGAGCATTTAGAGCTTATCAGCCTTTTTTTCTTTCTTTTTTTTTTCAATTTTCTTTTTTTTTTTTTTTTTATTAAATCACAGCTGCGTACATTAGTGCAATGAAGGGGTACAATGTTCTGGTTTCATATACAATCTGAAATGTTTTCACCAAACTGTTTAACATAGCCTTCATGTCAGCCTGTTTTTCAATGACTAAAATAGGCTTTTTTCCTCCTGGTTTTCAGATAAGTCCTACAAAATCCAGAAAGACACATTAAAACTGAGATTTTAACAACCAACTGTATTTATACTATATTTTTTCTGAGAAATGTAGATATCCTAAAATTATTCTTGATTATTTTTATAACTTATTATAACATTTATTTAAATTAGCATATGCTTATTTTATGTCAATGTTTCTTTTTTTAAAATTTCAGATTAATATATGGGCATAATTATGTTACATTCTTTGCATTGTAAACAATGCAAAGGTAAAGTCCAAGTTGTAGTTGAGCCCTTCACCCAGGAGATGTGCATATATAAGTATTTCTTTGATTATACATTTTCTATTCTTGCTTCTTTCCATTATTATATTTTTAAGAAATCTGGACATTGTTGGATATAAGGGAGGGGTCATGTATGTTTTATAGAACGCCCAAATATTCTTTTTGTCTTGAGTATGCGGATTCCTCTTGGTGGGGATACGAGAAAATTTACTGATTGCTTTTTGTTTTTCAACAATTCTGCTCATGTTAGAGCAAAAGATACTGATTTCTTTAATAGAACAACTTCCAGATGTTGTAAGGCCAGCAGCTAAAGGAGTGTGTTTATAACGGAAGGGCTGGAGGAATCTTTCATCTACCTCTAGTTCTCTTCCCCCTTGGTGATATCTCACTGGTTCTGTTATTGTCATAGACCTCTCTTGGGGTGTTTTCCTCTAGTTCGCCATTTGGGCAGCCAGGAGGGCACTGCTCATTTAATTCTGCATAACTTAGCTGAGGGCACTCTGAGCATTGAGCCTACAGTAGGAGCGATGGCATACTGACTCACCAGACAGGATTGAGCTTGGTTGGGGGACTTCATTCACTTCCTCCTGGCCGTATGTATGCTGGCATCCATGCCTCATTCTAGGACTGTGGTTCTGGAAGCCCCTGGTCTGTTGACCCCATGGCCTTATCCTGTGTACATCAGAACATAGCAATCCTCTCTAAGTAAGAAAACAATATCAATTCCCCCCACCCCCCAGCCAGGACACCTATGAGAACAAAAAGAAGTGTGTTACTAATTTCAGTAGGGTAACAAGAACCAGTGGGCACTGTCTTAGCAAAATGGGATAGATGCTTCTCCAAACTGCTAGAAAATCACACTTAACAATGAGCAGGAGGGAAGGTGAAGAGATTCTGTCCTTACAGAATTGGTAAATTTTAAAAAATATTCACCTCTGTAAAAGCGCCAACTAACTATCCTCAGATTCAAATAGCCTTAAGACAAATTTTGATGACCACATTTAGAAATTATTATTTTATCCTGCATAGATCTAAGACTTGAGGTTTGGCTTGCCAGCTATTCTTTTCCAGAGGATCCCCTGCCCTCCCCCACACTCATTAAAATTCCAAAAATTTACATAAGATTTTAGGTATTCCATCTGCAAAAGTATTAGGTTATAGAGTCAGAATATAAGGCTTCATACTCAGAGATCAATTTTATAAAGCGTTACTTTGCAACCCACTTTTAGCTGTGTCTACTACATAGAAACAATATTATTTCTGATAACTGCCCTTGAAATACATGTCTCTGTCATCTCTCTCCTGGTTTATTCTTTAATTTCCAGACACTTTTACTGTTTAAATTGAAGGAAGCCTTACCCGAAACCTAAGCAAAGCATTGAACCAGTCCCCTCCATTTTTTATCAAATATTTCCACTCTCTTCCTTCTTTCTTCCCATCTACCCTGCAAAGACCTTTATCTCACAGTAGAAAGAAAAACACATCTTATGAAAGCTTTGGAAAAGGATTCAATTCCCTACATCAGAGCTCCACCTCTCCTGGGACCTCATTATTTCTTTGAGGTTCTTGCCCAGCAAATCAGGGCTGTCCTTCTGGCTTTTCCTCCTGCTTTTCCTGCCCTCTGTTCCCCGATCAGATCATCTAGATAGATGGAATATATTGTTTTCCAACTCTGGGCAATTCCCCAACAACATAATTGTATTTTTCATGTTTAACATAACATGTTAGAATATTAAGAAAAAACAAAACTTTTTTTTTTTTTTCTCAAACAAATGCTCGTGAAGACAAGGAAGCCTGGAGCTTAAAGAATTTCTTAAGACTAGAAGATCAAGGAAGCACATGGATTTGGGAAAGTTTGATTTTCTGTTAAGTTCAAAACAAACAAGGAAGAGGAAAAATAAAAAGGTGTCCTGATTAATGTTGCCAGCAGCCTGAAACCAAAGAACACATTAAAAAAGCCTGTCTAGTCCGGTGAAAACTTGACAGGTGGCACCCTGACGGTCGCCTAGTTTGCTTGGTGTGCGCTACCCTGTGGCTTCTGATGTTCTGTGAGTCTTTCTCCCGCAGCCAGACTGGTCAGGTGCCGTCTGGACATGGCATAATGTGCCCTGTCCACTGTTTCCACGGCATTTATGCCTCGAGGCAGTCAGAGGCTCATTCTCAGTGGAGGACATTTCTTTCTTTCTTTTTTTTTATTGCCTTTTTCCTTCTTGTCACTGATGGTGTGGAACCACTTCTACTCATCATTCCCTGTTAATCTGGTACAGTGATGAAAAAGACCTACTGGGGACTGCCTGGCCGGTGAAGCATCCAGATGCTAAGCTCCAAGATTAATTTTGCTGGCAGTGGCATCTGGGAGTCAGGTCCTTTTCCTTGGCTTGGCTGGCAGGCTGGGTTAACCCCCTGCAGTCCAAAAGGCTCATTCGCTGTGTCAAATTAATAGTCCAGTTCTCTTGGCAGGCAGAGCAGCCGTGATGCTTTTTAAATTCAGAAAGCTGTATTTAAACATCAAAGCCTTGAAGTTTTATCAGAGCCTTTGTCCCAGGAGGGACAAAAAACAACAGCCCCCAGAGATGATAAGGAAACTGGGTGATGTGATCGCTTTTCGAAGCAACACCTGCAGAGCGGATCCGGAACAGGGGAGGCATCGTCAGTGCCCATCAAAGAAAGAAAAAAAGGCAGAGGGTTGGAAGAACTTCCCCACTAAGTGGGAAAGATTCACGGGTGGAAATATTACTACTGAAAGCAACAAGATCCCCCCTCCCCATGGCTGCCGCCCCATGTCACAGTCCCTGCACTCACATTTCACCCTCTTTTCATTGGAATTTGGCTTCTGTTTGGTGAAAGCCTCTTCCTCATCCTTAAAAGTCAAGAGGATAATTTACAATCTGACTCAGCCTTCACGAAATCTTGCCTCCACTGTCGCGTTTTTTGTTGTTGTTCTTGGAAAGTTTACGACTGAGTGTCTGCAAGCAACAGTACTTTTGAAAGGGGCTCTAAATATTAAACTCATTTCAAGTGTGACTTGAGACTCAGGCAGACTGCAGGAGTGGTGACAATTTATTACTCTTCAGAAACCCTAAAGCAGAGTAAATATAGACTTACCCGTGATATTATGAGAACAACAGATCAATTTGATTTTAAGTAAATCCTTCCCCCCCAAAGCCAGAATTTGATTAATCTATTGAAGCTTTCTGGAATCACTGGGAACTAATTGAAACATAGATTAGTTCCTCTCCTCACACAGTTAAATGTACCCAACTGAAGAAAGGAATAATCTGAACTTCTTTCCGTTGGTACAGATTGTCATTTTTTCAGTAATTACTTACCCCCAAGTTTAAGTGTTTAGTTTCAAAACAGTTGGAAAGCCTGAGATAATTTACTCATCATGTATGCAGGCGAAACAGCCTCATCCAACAGTTCCATAATGGAATTCTGAGACTCTGTATCCAGCTCTGACCCCCATCTATGTGCACAGAACTGCTCTCAAGGACCCAGTACCGCTCATCCAATTCAATCTGTTTGTGTCCTAAGGATAGAAAAGTCCTCCAAATTCCAGAGAGATGCAGCAATACTTCAGCATCATGAAAATGCAACTAGCACTTTGAATTTGCAGGCTGCTTTTTGCTCTGAGTCTCTCAGAGAATGTTTGAAACATTTATGCATTTCACAAATGTTTTTTGACTAGTAGAGAGCAGCTTGGTTTTACAGGCAGAAAACTGAGAAACACACAGGGTAGGGACATACCTAGCAGTACAAAGAAAGTCAGTGTCATGGTGGTCTAGATGTAAACTATCTGTTGGATCAGCTGATACCCAGGTACATAAGAACTCAAGGTTGTAAAGACTTTACATAAGAGTGTAGTGATAGTGACCTAACATTTCATGTTTTCAAGATGTTTCTACTTAAATTCTTAAATTTGATGTCTGAACAATTCTAGCATAAATATTTGATTCTATCTTTAGGTGAGGAAACTGAAGAACAGAAAGTGACCTTCTCATGTGGCCTGGTACACTGATATCTCTGAGGTATCTGAGTCTGGGGCTAAGGTCTTTTAAATCATTGCCCACTATTTTCCCCCTAGTTTGGGGCCCTAACATAGTTGATATGGCAAGTTGAGAAATGGCTATTCTTCTTGGAAAATGGTTGATGGTTTCATGCAGTTTTTTAGCAAGGGAACTTAAAAAATAAGTTGTTTTATTTTTCAGCAGTGAGACTTTAGTTCCATTTGCATTCATAGACCCTGACAGTTAATTCACTGTTTTTCCAAGGATCTGACCATTATTTTGTTTATTTTAAGTGAGAGTAGCGACAATGATATTGATTCCACTAGGTCAAAGTATTGAAAAATATTTGTATAATGGCAAAGTTTTCATATTTAGGCCCAGTTTTCACTTTAGAGAACTGGATAAGCATTCTTTTGTAAGGTTATTCTTGAGCATTAAGTGGTTATTTTCTGTAAGTGCCATCAAGTTGTGACTCCATTCATATGAAGAAAAAGATTGCTCAATGCACAAATGTGCATACGTGATATGTGCATTATATTCCTATGTGTCCTGTCTTATTGGTTTTTAATATTACTTAATAAAATTGAATATGAGTTTTTCATTTTTCTATTTATTTAATTTTATTTTAAAGTGGAAAAAAAGATGATTTACTATAGAGAAGAACAACATAATGTGTGGCAAATGTCAACCTGGAAAGCTACCCTCCACAGCATACTGATTTTAATTTAATTCATTGACCTATTATCCACACACTAATCTAAACCCTTTAAGTTTTTTTTAATTAAATCATAGCTGTGTACATTACTGCATTTATGAAGTACAATTTGCTGATTTTATATATAATTTGGAATGCTTACATAAAACTGGTTAACATAGCCTTCACCTCACTTAATTGTGTGTTAAGACATTTATACTCTGTTCTTAATAAATTTGACAAGTACCTTTGCAATATGCACAATAGGTGAAGTCCCACCAATTATCGCCCCTCCAGCCTGCAACCCCCCTCTCCCTGTGCTCCTCTTCCCTTCTACATTCTGAGCTATAGTTGTGTTTAACATTCATATGAAAGTATAGGGTTTCATAATTGTACTGAGTACATTGGATACTTTTTCTTCCATTATTTAGATATTTTACTAAGAATATGTTCCATCTCCATCCATGTAAACATAAAAGAGGTAAAACCTCCATCTTTTTTTACGTCTGCATAATATTCTATAGTATACATATACCACAATTTGTTAATCTATTCATGGGTCAATGATCACTTGGGCTATTTCCATGACTTGGTAATTATGAATTGGGCTGCAATAACTCTTGTGCAAATACCTTTGTTGTAAAATGATTTTTAGTCATCTGGATATATACCTAGTAGAGGAATTGCAGGATCAAGTAGCAGATCTACTTTTAGTTCCTTGAGTGTTCTCCAAATTTCTTTCCAAAAGGAACTTGTTAGCTTGTATTCCCACCGGCAGTGCAAAAATGTTCCTGTCTTTCCACATCCACACCTACATCTATAGTTTTGGGATTTTGTGATGTGGGCTACTCTTACTAGAGTTAGATGATATCTCAAAGTGGTTTTGATTTGCATTTCACTGATGATTAAAGATGATGAGCAACTTTTCATGTGTCTGTAGGCCATGCGCCTATCTTCTTCAGAGAAGCTTCTGTTCAAGTCTCTTGCCTACAATGAAAAGGGATCACTTGTGTTTTTCTTATTAATTAGTTTGAGTTTTCTGTGGATTCTAGTTATCAAACCTTTGTCAGAAACATAACCTGCAAATATCTTCTCCCATTCTGAGGTCTGTCTGCTTGCTTTACTTACTGTGTTCTTGGCTGTTCTTGGCTTAGTTTGATCAGAATTTTTTAAAGGTCTTATTTTGCTTTGTAAAATAAATAATAGGCTGGGGTGGCTTTTGTTCTGCTATAAATTTCATCATGATTTAAGGAAATTTCTTCAAATCATGTTGCTGCCCGCTTTTGTATGTGAGTTATGAAGTGAAGGATTAACCTTTTTTTTTTTTAAATAATTTCATCCTGGAATTTCTGAAGTGAGAAAAGTAATTGTTGGATAGGGCTAAAGAACTGTGCATTGACTATTAGTAGGAAGGGAGTGTCAGTGGAAATGTTTACTAATGAATTTTTCCTAGTGAATTATGATGCCTGTAATCATGAGTTATCAGTTGACTGCTCCATCAAATTTAGTTAACTGACACTTTCCACCACTATTAATCCCTGGCTGGGGTTCAGTGCTTTGGATTAAAGCTCTGACCCATATACAAGAAATAAAACAGGTAGTCTACTTTGAGAAAGATTATGACTCAAGGTATAGGCATGGCGAGGCCTTTGTAAGCCAACAACTCAAAGAGATGTATAAACTCTGAGTTAATTTCCAATGACCTGTGTGCTTTGAAATCTCTACTTCACTAAAATTTGTTAGAAGTATTTGGGTTAAATTAAGCTTCCTAAGTGAGTGAATAAAATTGGAGAGCAGATCCAAATTATAACCCCCCTCCTCACCTCCTGCCAATTCTCTGAGGGTATTGATGATACATTGCAGGAAACTGGCAAGTTACATCATTATGAGAACAGCTCTGCCCTGATAGGTTAGGGCAACACTGAAGAATTGAGGGATCCACCTTGTTTATGGGTTAGAACCAAGCCTATGTGAGTATGTCCCACTGATCTTTTAAGAGCCAGGTTAAATGTACCTCCTTTGCAATCTCTCTTTCTTTCTTTCTTCCTTCCTTCCTTCCTTCCTTCCTTCCTTCCTTCCTTCCTTCCTTCCTTCCTTCCTTCCTTCCTTCCTTCCTTCCTTCCTTTATTTTTTATTGAATCATAGCTGTGTACATTAGTTAAATCATGGGATACAGTGTGTGGGATTAAAATGAAATCTG
>CAUYON010006437.1:0-20525 GCA_963573935.1 Arctocebus calabarensis | reverse complement strand
GTTCAACCATGGGGTACAGTGTGGGGGCTTCACATGCAATCTGAGATATTTTATCAACCTGATTGACATACCATTCATGTTATCTTCTCATTTAAATCATCTCGGAAAGAAGAGGTGCACAGAGAAGAGATTCCAGGATTTCTCCCAAATTCTCCCCATACATAACAGGTTTCTTTGAGAGAAAGTTGTTCCCTTCCTCTTGCCTAACCCTAATACACCGTAGTCTTTGCCGGCATCTCAGAGTCAGCCCTGAATCACACATGTAACAGAAATGGTGGTAAAGAGGAGGATATAGAGAAAAATAAAATAATGCTTAGGAGAAGAGTTTTAACCGGAGAGAAGATGAGAAAAAATAATGTGAAACTATATTTAGTTTTTATTATCAGAGCAAGGTGAAATTTGCAAAGATGTTTGTGAAAACAATATCCCCACTTGCCTAGGATCTCATGTGATTATATTCAGGTATTAACTTTTACCCGCCCACATTTCTTCACAATATTTCACTTGGCATAGTTAATAGATATTCTTTAGTGCATTCTGTAATGCACATTTATTATTTATTTTATCTGCGAAGTTCAACATATTACAATTTTCTTTACCATTGAGGATAAACGTGTTTTGTAAATTTGCTCATTTTTTGTACATATATGATCCTGAAAATATACCACAGTTATCAATTTTTCAGAAAATTATTTGGCCCCACTCCCTCTTTTGTTTTTGTTTTTAAAATTAGTTTTCATTTTTGGGTGCTAGAAGTTTGGACTTTTATGTATAAGAAGAATCCCAAGAGTGAAATTTCATTGGCAGAATTATTTTGAAACTTCTTACTTATGAAATTCCATCTTGATTTATTGTTATTATTATTATTATTTTTGCAGTTTCTGGCTGGGACTGGTTTTGAACCCGCCACCTCTGGCATATGGGACTGGAGCTTTACTCCTTCGAGCCACAGGCACTGCCCTGATTTATTATTTTTTAAAAAAGACGTTTGCCCATATTAAAATTGTGTGCTGTTGGAGAATACAGGAGGCCTGCCTCTTGCCAGCTGGTATTGCGAGCAGATAAACATGTCTCAGTAACATGACGACCTTAACCTCACTACTTTTCGTGTCATTCAATGTAATACAAAATATCATTTTGGGGCATCTCTTATCATTCTGTTTTGGTTTTCTAATTTTCTATTATTTTAAATACATTTCAATAAGCTAATACTAAGATAAGGTATACTTGTAAGAGAACACAAAAATATGCAAATAATCACTATGCTTTTATTTCTCCTTATACTTCCAAATTCACCTATGAATTTCTTTGTACTCTGGGTTCCATTTAAAATTCCTTTTTCTAATGTATTTTATCAAAAATTTATTTTGTAATAGCAAATGTCTACTTCAAGGACTTAAAAGATTTGTTCATTTGTGTTTTGTTTCACTGTAACACAATTTGCTACTGTCTACAAATCCAATCATCACTCTCCTTCCCTAGTTTTATAAGTGCAAAACCGTTTTTGTAGGTAGATTCAATTCACTGAAAAATTGTGTAGTTTAACAGCTTCTGGACTGTGCAAATTTAGGGGCTTAGGTTTTCTTCAACTCAGACATGATGAAATCTGAGGATGCAGTAGTTAATACAGATACACGGTTGCACAGTCATTCTTAATGTTTATAAAGGTATTGGTTTGCATAACAATTCCATTGTTACAACATTCAATCAGCTTTTGCCATTTTTAGTTTGATAAGCCTGGGCAGGTGGTTGGGATACACATAGTGGGGGTGAGACCAGTGAAGCAATTACTTGTATTTGATCATGTCAGGATATAGAAAGATAAAGAGAAACGAAGAGAGAGAGGGTGGGTAGTCAGGAGTGAGGAGGAGATTCCCTGATGACCAGCAGATCCATGGGGCATAATTCTTTCACTTTAAAAATATTCAAGAATATGAGTCTGTTTCTCCATTTCCTCCATGAACTTGCACATTTCAACTACAGTGTTTTCACAGCCTGTGATCCCGCTTTGACCTTTTAAAATAGTTACTTTCCTATGTGGTTGTTCTCTCCTTTTCTACTGACAGCATACAAGAAAATCATTTAAACTGCAACCTCTAAAACCACTTAATCAAATCTTACCTATAAAGCGGAGTTTGTATCTTCACCACAGTTATGTGCTCATTGGTGTTGGAATAGTAAAATCTTAATTTTCAAAGTCATGCAGTCAAAAGACTACCACTGCCCAGTTTGCATGGTGACATTTACACAGCCTCAGTGACATGACACTTTAGATGGAAAACGCCATGCTCTGGACTGAGGCCCACCTGCAAGTCATTATAGATCATAATACGGGTTTCAGGGCCCGACTTATTATTTATAGAGCTTGACCTGACTGTCAGAGAATAATGACAGCATTTTATACTTCTGCTGCGCCCTACATCTCAGAGTTTCTTACCAACATGAATAAATTCTTCTACCACTTCTGTGCGGTATTGGATAAATATTATGACATCAAGTTTTACAGAAGGGGAAGTAGAAAATGAAGCACAGATGTTAAATAATTTTCTCCAATCCCAAGTCACTATGTAGCACTTTTCCACAAGCCATATAAATAATACCAAAAATCAAAACTGATGTATAGGAAGTGGAAATGGGTGGAGGGCAGAAGGGCACATTTAAGCCAACTGAATATTGAAAGCCACAGTGGGAGCAGTTAAGCCAAGAAGGTAATTGAAAGAAAAGGGGGATCAGATCACTCTGATTCATCTGTGGTTACCATCCTACTAACTTCCAAGAAGAGTTTGAAATTGGAGAATTAGGATGTCTGTTCTCCCCTAAGGTATTTCTGCCAGAAAAAATAATGAGAACAGATACTAAAAAGAAAATTGTGTAGATTCCGAAGGAGGAATTATCTCTCAGTTGCCCATTTTACATTCTCTAGTAATGAGTTTGTAGATGGGGGAAAGTATTGAAGCAAGTAAATGATTAACCTTTAAGTCTTATGAACAAATGTAACTCCTGTACATCTAGGAGTAATGGATGTGTTACTCCTGAGTCATTGTCAGTAATGAATTTGTAGATGGACCACAGGAAGAGAATGACTATTTATTATATCTTTAGGACTAGAATCCTCTTCTTTCTTTATTTTAGCCCTTTATCAACATCAGCTCATAGCTAACCACTTCCTCACTACCCGCACACAATATATATTTTGAATGCGTTTCATATACATGTATTATCAATAAGGTATATTTTTATACATACCTACACTGTATAATGTGTTATGCACAGTTGGCCATCTCTATCTGAGGGTTCCATGTCTGCAGATTCAGAATCTGAGCATACAGAAGACCAACTGGAGCACTTGAACACTAGCAGATTTGGGTATCCACTGGGGATTCTGAAGCCCTTGGGATGACTATGTATAAGGTCAAAGGCAATGACAGGGAAATTCCCTGAACAGCAGGGAATCCTAGTGAGGCACACAACCAGCATCAAGGTGGCCATGCAGAGAGGGAGTCAGGAGGACAAAAATCCTTCCCTTTGACTAAACTCCACTGAAAGCCAGAAAGCTTATTCCCCTGATCTACACAGAAGAGGCTTCTGGCTTGGAAACAGAAGGGCAAATTGGGGGGGGGGGGGCAATCTAGCATTTCTATCCTACTTAAATTTGAATTGTACCCTGATATATTCTGACCATGATCTGAGCTCTCGTCCTCTTAGTTCTTTGTCCTGAATAAAATTTTGAGTTTGTTTCTGGTATCAATAAAGTTTAACCAGATACAACGCAAATAAATTAATTATAAATAACATTAGAAAGAACAATAATTTGTGATACTATAATGTAGTGAGCGACACATCCTGAATTTATGGCTCTTTTCATTTGGTCTTCCCATCAGTAATGTGGTAAGCCAGAGAATAAAGGCTGTGAATCAGAAGTAACACATGCAGAAATTTTTCTTATCCTTGCTCATAAAACCTAAAGATTAATTGTTTACTTAATTGGATACAACTTTAAGCTTCATAAGAACTTATAGTTACAAATACAATTTTTTTTCATGTAAAAATGAAAGAAAAATGAAACTAGGAAAAATCCAATATGACAAAAAGTACTCTTACCTTGCCATCAATAGTTAGTTTAAAGTAATTAGTTTACAGAAACCTCAAAGGAAGGTATTTATTAGTGTATTAATTGTTGTCATTCTCTATAGCAGCAACTATTTCATTCATCACTGTATGCCCCAAACCCAAGTCGATCAGTACCAAATATAGAGAAAATACCTTATAGCCACGTTTGTTGGTGATGGAACGTTCATCCCGCTATTGTGACAAGTATGCAGGTAGAAGTGATTGTCTCGATCAGTCACAAATGGTGATTTCATGTGTCCGCCAATACAGTGGTGCTTTTGCATGTGATCAAATTCGTTCACCACAGACTTACCACAACTCTGGAGTCTAACCTGAAGTGCTGCCTGCTCCTCTGCGGGATCAATGTTCTGATTGGTGGCGGGTGTTCCCTGAACCACCCACAGACACTGTCCAAGAATACCGAACATCTTCTGCTCTGAGGCTCGCGGGCATCTTTCCACATCAATCCCTCCTTTCCCTTTTTATACGAAGCCAGCACCGGCCTACAGAACACAGTTGTGCAAGTTAGACTAAGGCCGCAGGTGCGGCTGCCGACTCTGGGCGTCTCAAGGGAGGGATGGAGCGCAGAGTGGCCTTTGTGAGCCGAAAACGTCCCCTTCGCCTGGGGGACAGCAGCGCAGGAGCGCCACGCTGACAGCCAAAGGGGCAGCGCCACGCGCTGTACGTCCTCGGTACAGTGGATCGTCGCTTATCTCCGAAACACGCATGGTCCCTACGGGGGCACCTGTGTCCATGTCCCTTCTCCTCATTGACACGAGCGGACGCTTTCTTCAATTTCCTCAAGTGCGACTTCACGCACACAGACCCCCCACCCACGTTTGGCGTCCGCCTGTGCCGCTGTCCACGTGGCTGGTTCTGAGGTCGCACAGGAAACGCTCACCGGCGCACGACTGTGAGGTCACTGCTCCCCCCACAGTGCCCCGCGAGTGTCTTCCCAACATCACCTCACCATTTGCTACTCCCGCTGGTAACCCTGGTAAAAACATATTTGCCTTGTCACTGAACTTGTTGACATAGACTTACAAATCTTGATATCTGAAATAGTCCCTAACCCTGAAGCTGGAGGTTCCGGCTTGCTTTTGGTGGAGTTGTTCATTACCTGCCCGCAGCTTGAATTGCACGTCATGGCTGTGACGCAGTCAGTGTGCGCGGCCGGCCCTGAGCGCGGTTCCTGGAACCACGCCCCGGTGCTGGAGTCCTCAGCCAGCACTTGGTGGAGGCCTTCAGACGTGTGCACTTGCCCCGCTGGGGACAAGATGGTAGAATTATATAGCTCTTTTTTTTTTTTTTTTCTCACTTTTGGCAGCTCTTCACCTGATGATAAAGACTATTTTTTAGGCAGTGGCTTTCTTCTGCTGCTAAATTCCCCATCAGCACATGACCCAGATAGATATAGCTGTCAGCATCTCCAATTTCTTTTTCCTATTTATCTTGACAGATACCTTGGTGCAGTATTAATTTCATCCACTTTAGCTTGGAGGTGGTCATTTCAACTCATTTTAATGCTCATTCTGTATGGCCATTTCTCAGGGTCCATGGGGTGTGGGTTCTAGGATCCCCTGTAGACACCACAATCTGAGGATGCTCAAGTCCCTCGTGTAGAATGGCATAGTATTTGCATTTAACCTATGCACATCTGCCTGGATACTTAAGAGCATCTCTAGATTACTTAAAATAGTATACCCTGCAAATTCTATGTAAACATTTGGCATCTTGTATTTTAAACTTTATATTATTATTATTATTTTTTGAGATAGAGCCTCAAGCTGTCACCCTGGATAGAGTGCTGTAACATCACAGCTCACAGCAACCTCCAATTCCTGGGCTCAAGCGAGTCTCCTGCCTCTGCCTCCCAAGCAACTGGGACTACAGGCGCCCGCCACAATGCCCGGCCATTTTTTGGTTGCAGCCGTCATTGTTGTTTGGTGGCCTGGGCTGGATTCGACCCTGCCAGTTCAGGTGTATGTGGCTGGCGCCTTAGCCTGTTGAGCCACAAGTACTGAGCCAACTTTATATTATTTTTATTATTGAACTGTCAGTTTTTATTTTATTTTATTTTTTTCAAATATTTTTGAACCACAGTTGGTTGAATCCACAGAAGCAGAACCCGCCCTGCAGGTGGAGGGGCTGACTGTATTCTAGTAACCCTTTCCTCTTTTTGTTTCTTTGGAACTAAAAGGGATATTAGCAGTTATGCTTTTGCTAGCCCTAAGTTATCTCACAGTCTCTTGTAGTATTGTGAAATGTATATAAATAATCTTTTTATGAAATATTCTCCAAGTTAACCTAGCATGAGAGTGATATCTGTTTCCTTTTGGATACTGATTAAGAGGACAGAGAGCTGAAGGTTGTAACTACATGTGCATTGAATACATGCAGAGATATAGCCTAGAGAAGAATATTCTGGAATTAAGTTTGAGATCATTCAGCTAGGCAGGGGAACGGGTCTATGGATATAAGAAATTAGTCATTAGAGACAGTAAATAGGTCTAAGGTTCAGTGAAGTTTCTAGAACATAAGAACAAAAAGATCAGAGCAATATATGCAGCAAGCAACACAGACATGAGATACCAGTGAGAGGGACCTTGGTTACTTGGTTACTTCTCGGTTTACCTTAGTAATGTCAGGAGAGGGATGAGACTTGTGTATCTGTGATTTGTTGGTTTAGGTGGTTCATTATGCTGAATGATTACCCTAATGCTGCCCACTCTCTAATTCCCAGAACAGTTGAATATGTTGCTTACATGGCAAAAGGACTTCATAGATTTGATTAAAAGTTGACTGGAAGATTATCCTGGATTATGTTTTGGGGCTAATACATGTACATGTCTTTAATGGCAGGCAACTTTTCCTGGCTGAGGTCAGAGAGAGAGATGTGTTGAAAGAAGAAAGGGGCAGAAAGTTGTGACATCCTGGCCTTGACAATGGAGGAAGAAGGCCACCTTCCAAGGAGTGCGGGCAACATCTAAAATGCTGGAGAAAGTTAGGACATAGACATTTCCTAGGGACAGCAGAAGAAAAGCAGCCCTGCGAAAACCTTGATTTAATCACAGAGAGACCTGTGTTGGACTTGTAATATATGGAAGCATAAGATGATAAAATTGTGTTGTCAACCAATGAGTCTGTATACATTTGTTACATTACTACTAGAGTGAGTTTAGAGAATGTGTAACTTGGAATACTTTGGATAACAGAATGAAATATAATAGAAAATCACAGCTGTTTTGTAATACACTTGATAAGGACAAATGCCTATCAAAAAAGACCCTATAAAGGAGGAAAATAATGATAAATAATACAAGTCCACAGGTCAATGGTGAGTTTTTCCAATTATGGAAAACTATGTAAAAGGTCAGAAATTTATGCATGGAAAGTGTAATATTACTCAGAAAGCAAAAAAAAAAAAAAAGAAAAGAAAAACATTTCCTGGCATATGAGGCACACGACAGGGATGAAGATCTGGAGGAAATGAATTTACAGCTTCCAACTGGGCAAGTCTCACTCTACCACCTGGAGGCACCTAAAACATCCCCTCTGCTGCTCAATTCCACGTGCTCTTAGCTGTTGCATAGCTTACTGTTATTATTATTATTCATTTTTTTTAGAGACAGAGTCTCACTTTATTGCCCTCAGTAGAGTGCTGTGGCATCACACAGCTCACAGCAACCTCCAGCTCCTGGGCTTAGGTGACTCTCTTGCCTCAGCCTCCCTAGTAGCTGGGATCACTATGAAGGCACCCGTCACAATGCCTGGCTACATTTTTTTGTTGTTGTAGTTTGTCCGGGGCTGAGTTCCAACCCGCCACCCTCAGTATATGGGGCCGGTGCCCTACCCACTGAGCCACAGGTGCTGTTCAGCTTACTGTTTACATTTTAAAATTGCCATTACCAGACGCTGAAGAAATCCATTCAATATACCACAAAACTGAGTATTTGCAATAATTACAGAGATATAATATTATAGAGTTATATAATATAATATGATATATAATATATGTGGATTTTGATCACATCATTATAATATTGATTTCTTAAAAATGAAAAGCATTAACATTTTCTGAAACTTTGTTTTCTTAATTTTTTTTTTAACTTCAAGTAAGCTATGAGGGTATACATGATTAGATTGCATTTTTGCACTTGTAAGGTAAAGTCCAAGTTGCGGTTGAATCCTTAACCCAGAAAGTGTGCGGTATACTCCCACCCTGCACCTGTCAGATGAGAACTTACTGAGCCCTTCAACGTTTCTCCTATTTCATGAATTAATTATTACATTTTTCTTTTATTCGGGCCTGTAGTTACTGATCTACTAATTTCAACATAGTATTGAATACATGGGATGCTTGTTTTCCATTCTTGGAATATTTTGCTCAGGAGACTGTTCTCCAGATCTGTCCAGGTATAAAAGATGTGAAATCTCCATCACTTTTATTGCTGAATAGTTATTCTGTGGTATACATGTACCAGAGTTTATTAATCCATTCGTGTGTAGATAGGCACTTGGGTTGTTTCCGTTCTTTGCAATTGTGAACTGAGGTGCTATAAACATTCAAGTGCAAATGTCCTTAAGAAAAAATAATTTTTCTTTCTTCTGGGTTGATACCTAGTAAAGGTCTTATGGGATCAAATGGAAGGTCTGCTTTTAGCTCTTTGAGGATTCTCCAATACTTCTTTCCAAAAAGGCTGTATGAGTCTGCAGTCCCACCAGTAGTGTATAAGTATTCCCCTCTCTCCATACTCATACTAGCATCTACAGCTTTGGGACCTTGTGATATAGGCCATTCTTACTGGACTTAGGTGATATCTCAAAGTGGTTTTGATTTGCATTTCTCTGCTGATTAGAGACGATTAACATTTTTCCATGTATTTGTTGGCCATTTGTCTGTCTTCTTTGGAAAAGATTCTGTCCATGTCCTTCCCAGTGAATAATGGCATTGTTTGCTCTAGAGTCTGCTTATTAGTCTTTTATCAGAATTTTCCCTCCATTTCAAGAGGAGTTGCTAGAAGAAACTTGATATGCTATGGGGAATGATTTTTAGATAATGCCCCATACGCTCCCTACATCCAATAAATTTCAGGAAAGACCGTAGAGTTTGAGAATAAGAGTCTTCCCTTATTTGGGCTTAGAGAAGAAGAAGGTCTTTGCAGTTGAAGGAAAGGTTAATATCTGTTGAGAATAAACTAATGTATGCAACTCATTTCAAAAGCAGTTATAAAAGACGTAAGTTTGAAACATTTTCTGAACTATTTGATATTTTTAAAGATTGATGCCTTAGATTTTATGATGAATATGCATTGAAATACAGAAGTCAGCTGGATAATTCAGTGAATGTAGATCCCCCCCACATTGTCCTGTTTCAATATAATTCACAGCTGTATAAATAATGCCATTCATAAATAGAACCCATCTAAATTCAATTCAATTTTGTTTCTATTAATGCAAAACGTGCTAAAATTTTCCACTTTTGTTTGCCTAAGGAACATGTATGTCTTGGCACACAAAGCTCTCCTGTGTTCATATAATCATAAAAAAAGAGAAAAAAAGTTAATCACTACCTCAAAATCCTCAGGGCACTGAGCAATCATCTTTCCAAAGAGGTCTATATTTTCAGACATGACGTATGTTACCGATTGTGGAACAAAATCCACTGTATAATTTCTGCGGTTGTCTAAAACTGACAAAGCAGCTGGGAGAAAAAATGTTCTGGTTGCAGTTTCCTCAGATTTTCTTTCATTTAGCGCCGAGGAATTCTTTTTCAGAACACACAAAACACAATCCAAAAACAGGGAGGCTTTTTGAATGAAACATGTTCTGTCTCAAGCAAGTTCTGAAGTGGTCTCCCTGTGAAGCTTTAGGATCTGCTGATATCTCCTCCGTGGAGGCCTGACAGTAAGTCATGGAATACATCGATGATTTTATGGGTTTCACGGTTAGTAGTTCCAGATGGTGTGTCTGTGCTCTGGCTGTGCACTCGCGTAAATCATCTCACCCACAATCAACAGATATCCAGAAGCACTTTAATTGGAAACATTTATTTGTTCCAGCTATTTATAACTTTTAATAGAATCTCATTTAGGAACATGGAGTCCTTTGGTTTTCGTAGAGTTCATGTGATGAGGCTCTTTTTCTGAGAGCAGGTCTGGGTTGCCTGTGTGCTGCTTGAATCAATATTTATTTCTGAAACTCTTGTCTGTTCCATGTGTTTGTGGCTTAGTGTTAAGAAAGGTCACGATGGCATCTTCTGCTCTTCTCAACGCCACCTTCTTGCTAACTTATCCTGGAGGAAAAAGGACTTCAAAAGAAAAGCATGTTTGCCACTGTTGAAAAATGATTGCTGTTAATGCCAAGGTCTTGGTATCAGCTCTTCAAACCACCATCATTAATCTTAATTAGAAAACTAAAGCAAAGGTTTTTACCATTTGCAATTAATATGGGACCTAATTTGGATTCAGATTTCTAACTGAACTCACTGCCGGCCTGTGTTGGAAAATGTGTTTTATACCTGCCGGTACCAATCTTGTTTCAGTAACCATGGAAAGAGCAGAGCATTGACTGACATCGGAATAATCTGTGTCGACCATAAACATTAATCTTATTTAGAAAGTCAAGCTGAACTTTGTCAAAGAAGAAAAGTCTAGAGAAAGTAAAAGTTTATCTCAAGGCTAAAAAGAGTATCCAACATACAGAGCTTCACATCTGAATGTCTCAGGCTGGGAAGGCGGGACTGCGGCCATTTGTAATGAAAGCCTTGTTCTTGGCTCTGTCTCACATGAATCCACATTCTTTGGAAGAGACTGGTGACAGTAGTGATCTTCACAGGAGAATCAGGAGATCTACCTGTGATGTCTCTGTGTCAAAATGATAATAAAATCTGTACAAAATAGTAACGAGAAGAAAATATCTCCAGAGTTATTACCTCCGGAATTACCTCCGGGAAAGCATTTCAAGTCATTGTAAATTTTAATTGAATGTATCTAAGTTACTAAATAGAAAAATAACTCTAGACTATTTATTATACTAAAATCACAATTTATTTTATGTTACATTTGGAACTCTTAGAACCTATGGGCTGTCTTTTCTAATAGTAAGTGGGGAGTGTAAGTTTCAGGATTCATCAGGAGTGTAGTGGTTGGTTGAAAGTTAAGCTTTGGTGCATGGAACTTAAATAAAAATGGTCTGATATAAAGAGTATTTATTATCAAAATTTTTACCAACTGCTGTACTTGACTGATTTTGTATCCATGTAAATAAAAATATGTACATGCACATATATGTACATATTTCTTGTGTATAAATGTGAGCTTATCAAAGCACACATGTGTATGTGTATCCCTGTCAGCCTTTCTGTGTATATACTGTGTTACCCGTGTTTTACATGTTTACCAAATGTAGAAAAAGAAAAATAAGAAATGGTCTACAGAGGCAGGCAAGCCAAGATCAATCTCATAATATTTAAGTTTTAGTAAGTGGAGAACTAAGCTTCCTCTCAGGTTTAACACCCTCAAATGAGCACAGATAATGACTATGTCTGAGTGTTTGATCTAGTGTTAAGTGGCTGGGTTACAGGACTGTGACTTCTAAACACTACCCTAAAAAAAGCTTGGAAATCTCTCAGGCTGGGCTCATACTGCCTCCATGTAACCAAACTTTTTGTATTTTAACCCTCATAGATAAAGAATACAAACATTAACGGGGTTGAAGATGGATGCTGCATATATGTGAACCCATTCTACTAATTTCTGTACATTTACTCATATTTGAAAATATCAGCAATAAAACTTTAAAAATAAAACATTGACAAGATCAAAATATACTGATGTATATTCCACAAACGATGCATCCCTCCTGCTGTGGTTTTAATGTGCTCCCCCAAAGCATGCACTGAAAACTGGCCCAATGTGATAGAATTGATGGGAGGGTCCTCTAAGAGGTGATTAGGTCACGAGGCCCCGCCCTCATGAAAGGATTAATGCTGGTATGGCTGAGTGAGTCAGTCATCTCAGTAGCCTGTTGGCTCCCTTCCTGCTTCCTTTTCTCTCTCCCTCTCTCTCTGTCAAGTTCTCTTTTTTTCCTTCCATCCTTCTGCCGCACAGGATGACCAGCACAAAGGCCCTTGACAGAGGCAGCCCCTCATTCATGGGCTTCCCAGACCTCAGAGCCATGAGCCAAATAAATTTCTGTTTATTAGACAAAAAAAGAACTATTGATGGATAGAAAAATAAAATTTAATTGACAGTCAAACATGACATCTATCTCTATTGACTTAAAAATATAACCCCGAAATTTAAAACCCTCCCTTAGAGTACATTCTTCTTACATTCCGATTGGTCCCAGAACCTCACTCCAACCAACCAAAGCTGGATTCTCACACCATTAAACACTCGGATAACTGTCTTTGAGGAAGATTGGCAACTGAGAAGAATTTACTCTTTCAGGGAATATTCACCTTTGCTTTATCCATTTCATCATGGAATTCTATGTCTCTCAGAGTTTTATGTACTATATTTTTATGAGTGTATACAAGTGATTTTTCAGTGTTATATGCTCAGTGATCAGAATTCTATTAAAATAATGCTATTCTGGCTCTGAAACATCTTGGATGAATTAACACGGGAATCATTTATGTAGACAATATTCATTATTCTTATTTACAAAGCCATATTTGCTGACGGCTGTGAAAGGGTTTTATTTTGTTTCTGAATTCTCTGTTGGCAACTAAATCAAAAACCCATTTCCAGTAACTGCCAGTACACAGCTCACATATTCCGGTGCTTCATTTTCTTCAGCTACCCCATAACGTTTAAGTGGGATAAAGCTGAGGGATAATCGTCTCTTGCAAAGGGCATCAGTAGACACCTAGTTTGTATTTTCTTATCACTCCATGTTTCTCACTAAATACAGGATTGCCTTTATCTTCTAATCTCTGATTATAAACTCCTTCATTAAAACCTAAGGGGAATTGTGCTAGTAAACATGATGAATTGGAAAGTCTCCTTGAACTCTGTACTCTGGTGAATAACTCTAGCAGCAGGCAAATACTTTATAAATTTGAGAATACTTACTGTGGCACACATTACCATCTGCTTTCAGTGTTTTCTTTTCTTTCTTTCTTTCTTTTTTTTTTCTGCTCTTGGAATCTGTAAGGTTTTAAAATGGAAAAGGAGAATGTCACAGAAAAAAATCTTGGGAGTCCCACTGGTAATCCCTGTATGGAGTTTGGCATCACATGTCAAAAGACTCTAATGCCAAATTGCCTATTGTGGCAAGATGTACATTTTTTCTATTTGCTAAAGACCCTTTTAGAATCGCTCCCATTTTTTTCTTGTTTGTAATACAGAACAGATCCAATTTACTAAAATATAGAATTAAGTTGAAACAGTATTATATGTTGAAGATATCAACTAGCTAGCTCAATTTTTTGGATGAATACTTTAGTAAATTGATTCATAAGCTTAATTATTCTTCCATTTAAGGGTTTGCGACATATACTGAGTCTGGACCAGGACCTGACTGGCCGATTTCCATGTGGAATAAAATGTGGTGACATTAATTTTGATATTTCTTCATCAGCCTACTTTCAATCTTTCTTAATTGTTGGTCGAAATTAGGTAATCTGGAAAAGATACATTTAAAGTTGCGTTTTAATTTTGAGTTAAAGGTAAACTGCCTGAAACACTCCTGAGCCAATTTTTTGGAAATTCAACTGCACTCTGTTGAAAAATAAGTTGTATTAATTTGTGGCAAATATAAAGTATAAATATCAACATTAATATCTGGGGAAGATGTCAGGAACAACATGAAGAAAAACAGACTAATTATTTCCATATAATTTTCCTGTAAGTACAAGTATAGAGATAGCAACAACTTTGGATCAAGTATAAGACAGACCAAAATGTAAAGCTTTCAACTAATAGCATTGTATGAAGTCAAAGTCAAAGTACTCAACATTAAAAAGTATTTTATACCTAATTGTTTTAAGTTAAAATACTACTCAGCATCATTTGGAGTTCTCAGGCTTGGGAGGTACACATGAAGACTTGTGATCCTTTCTCTGTAGGATTTTCTCACATACCACTAGATGAATGAGTGATGGTGTGGACAGCTAATGAAAGCAGGAAAGGAAACAGCAGGCCGAGTGGAAAGGTTAGCTCTGTCTGCGCAGCAAATGTCTGGGATCTGGATTTCCCTGGAAGAGTCCAGATGCCCCTTCAGGAGCCCCTAAGACTTGTTCGCTTTTCTCCCCTTGCTCTCTGCAACGTGTTCTTTCTACCTCCCCGGAATCTGTGGGATGTGTGTGCAAGGAGCAGGTGCAGCAAACACACTCCTAATCTATGAATTCTCTAGTAGGAAAGTAAACTAGGGAAAAAAAAGTAGCGTCTCACAATTTAGAGTGGCAAATATTTGCTTTCTTTCCTAATAAATTACACTACAGAGAAACTTGAAAAACCAATGTTTATATTTGTGGCAGAGAACGTGACCATTCTCTGTGTCCCGCTTTTCACGTACGTTCATAATCATGGTGAAGATTCCCAGGAAGAACCACCTCCTTCCTCTTCAGGCCTCTGCCTCCCAGATGATCTGAGAATTAGCGTGGGAATACACTTCATTGCTCGTAAACAGACCCGTCTTCTGGACCTCTTCTTACTTGCTAAGTAAAATTAGACGTAGCATTTCAGAACCAGATAGCCTGGTTTCTGGATGTTTTGTTGCCAGCCGGCAGCTTGTCACCTTGAGCAGACTTAACCAATTACTTTATTTCTCCAGTTCCTGGCTAGACTTGAATCATGTGAACCTTTAATACCATCTCACAAAAGTTTAAACTGTGACCTTTATGGTGAATAAGTAGTGTCTAGGCTCTTGGAATTTATTTTGTGAAAAACTAGCAGCACCTGTGCTAAATTTTAGGGCAGACATAATAATGTTAGTAAGCATTTCTCTAAGTGCCTTACTCTGGGTACCTCCGACTGTTTCCATGATGAGTAAACACAATTTTCCTGCCTTTTCAGCTAGAGAAAGACTAGGAAAAAAGATTAAATGGCACTGTGAAGTGATAGAACACTAATACCTAAGGAGCAGGTCTAAAATTTTATAACTACAACCTTTCATATTGACAATTTATAAAAGATGTTATTTCAAAACTAATAGATCAAAGTCCTACAGGCTATCTCTAATGTCCAGAACAATGAGGGCTTCACTCAAGGGATATAAAACATGCAAGGCACAATTGCTCCTCCCAAGAAGTTGTCAATCTTGATATCAAACTAAAAATATATCTGTAATAATAATCTAACTCTGAAATAGTTAAAAGGATGTTTATAGGTCAGCGCCTGTGGCTCAGTGAGTACGGCGCCCACCCCATATACTGAGAGTGGCAGGTTCAAATCCGGCCCCGGCCAAACTGCAACAGCAACAAAAAATAGCCGGGCGTTGTGGCGGGCGCCTGTAGTCCCAGCTACTCGGGAGGCTGAGGCAAGAGAATCACCTAAGCCCAGGAGCTGGAGGTTGCTGTGAGCTGTGACACCACAGCACTCTACCAAGTGCGATAAAGTGAGACTCTGCCTCTACAAAAAAAAAAAAAAGTTGGATACTTCCATATATGAAAGTACTATCTATCTATCTATCTATGGCTATTTATCGTATATGGAGTTTCTGTAAGCAAAAATAAGAAAGCAGGGTGAATTCTTCTTAAAGAGTAAGTAAAAAAAAAGTGTTAACAAGGCGCTGTGGGAGGCCGAGTTGGGTGGATTTCCTGTGCTCAGAGAGTTCAAGACCAACATAATCCTGAGTGAGCCAGAGTAAAAGACCCTGTCTCTACCAACAGAAAAGAAGACGCCAGGCGTCGTGCCAGGCACCTGTAATCCCAGCTACTTGGGAGGCAACGGGCAAGAGAATCGCTAAAAGGAAGAAAGGAAAAAAAAACTAAAGACAAAATCTAAACTAAGAAGAGTGAAAGCCAGCTGAAATTAACAAAAAAGCAAAATTAAAAAACAAATTGCAAAAAAAATTTTAAAAAAAGTGTTAATAAACCAAAGTTTGCCTTACATTAATAGAAGTGACTACAATTTTCAGTGAAGCTCCAAAATTATTAATATTCTTTCTGAAAATAAGATGACTTTACAACATGTAAATGCATTATAAACACAATGAAATATAGATAAAGTATTGATGGAATTCCTTAAAAAAATTAATATTTGAAAAATCAAATGAGTTAAAAATAAAGAAGTATATTGATTATTTGTGTAATATAAGTATTTTTTAATAGAAGTACATATCTATCTGTATAAAGATATCTAATGTGTCAGTAGCTATTATGTGTGTAGAGAAAAAACCTGAATATCATCAAAAATGGCTGAGAGAAGATATATTTCAAAATTCAGGTATGCCTTTGTTTTAAACACATTAAAAGTAACTATAAATTAATAAAATTAATTATAATAAATAATATAATTATAAACCCTAGCACTCTAAAAATTACCATACAGAAAAACTCTTACATAAAGACTTATATAATTAGAGATATTTAATGTTCATGCAGAAGAATATGTAATATTTTAAATGTGTCAACCTACCTATATCCAGATTCAAGTTAGCTCAAAAAAGCTTCATTTTAATAAGCTATTTGTAAAATTAACATGAAAGTGCAAAGGATGAAGTATACTCAAACATCCCCACAACAAGATGGGAGGAAAGGGAACAGATTAGAATCTTTTTTACTAAACCAACATGTTAAGACTGTGGAGATCTTTCAGGGTATACAATTGTTGATAAAGTAGAACAGGTGATTATGAAACAGATTCCTACTGAAGAAACTGGGCTTTATTAACAGAGATGGCTGGGCAGGTGTGGGGGCAAAGAAGGGACTATTACATAAGAAGAATTAGAATATGTGGTTTTCTTAAACTAGAAACAAAGCCACAAGTATCAATGAAAGACTGAAAATTTGACAATATCACATTTAAGGTCTTTAGCTCAAAAAATGCATCTTTGAGAAAATGAAGACAACACAAATTGTCGTAAAATATTTGCAACCCATGTAGGAAGCAAAGAGAAATCGATAAGTAAACAGAATCGAACAATATTTCAGTAAAAACAATAGAACAAAATACCGATATGCACTGGTATTTTGCAAGAGAAGTAGCAAAAATGGCCGATAAAAGTGTGAAGATGTGCTGCTGAACTTCATTAGTAATCACAAAAGTGTGAGTCAAGTTACCTATGAAATATTATTTTAGTCCCATTCAATAGGCAGAAATTATTCCTGACTATACTAAATTTTACAGATGATCACCAAGGTCAATTATGCTGGCAGGGGCATGAATTAGAACAATTAGTATGGAAAACAATTTGACATTGCCTTGTAAAAATGCTCCTCAGATTCCCTATAACTCAATACTTCAACTCCCAAGGATTTATCCAAAAGAAACTCTGAGAAGTGTACCAGGAAGCATGCACGGTTGAGGTTCAGAAAAGCATTTTACTGGAATAGATAACAAACCCCAAACATCATAAATCCCATAAATAAGATAAATATGATGATATTGTAAATATTATGAATCAGGAAACATAAATGAAGTATAGTAGCATGGGAGATCTTATTATAATAGTATAGAATGGAAGGTCATAGGCAGTATAATGATGGCATTTAATATAATATTCAAAATAGGTAAAATATAATAATACATCATTGAATTCTATGTAGATAAGAACACATGCATATATATGGTGGAGGACATGGGACATGGGAATGAGCTACACATGAAAGGCAGTCACTTATGCCAAATGCTGCAATCTCCTATGTTCATTTTATTGTTAAAAAGTCAAGAAAACACAGGAGGAGGGAATTTATGGACTAATGATACTAAGGTATTGTGACTTAAGGATCTGATTACATGTGCCCTGAATCCTATAAAAATAATATATGATTCAAAGGAAATGAAACATTAATCCAACCTGTTTCACAAACAGTACATGGTAGCATTGCATTTGAAACTGCTCAAATGCTAAATAATTCCTGTTATTAATGATCAAAATCTAGAATTAGAAAAAATACAAATTCAGGTGAGCTTTATAAAATAGCTCACAAGAACACTTTCGAGGAAAGAAATAAAAAGGGAAAAATCAATATATAGGGAAATATTAGCTTAAATTAATTCAGTTCAAGCTCTGTATATTTAAATACACACACAGGCATCAAAGAGAGGAAGAGAGAACACAAAATATATTGAAATATATTAGGTTTGAGAAGGTATATATCTACAAGTAAATGTCAATGTAATTGCTATTGGGATTATTACTTCAAAAATCTGAAATGGACACATATCTGTGGAAATAAAAATTACCCACTTTTTTCTAAAGTGTTTAACTGGTAAGTTCTCTAAACCTTTCACATATTAGAAAGATCATTATACTATGTAAATAATTGCAGAGAACACCAAATAACAAATTTCCTCTTTTTCAAACTAGCAAAATTCTTCTAAGATTTCCAGTACACACAGGAAAAAAAAAATTTAGATCAATACTAATATCTATTCAATATCTGTGAAAATGTGAACAATATAATACAGCTATACATTTTAGAAGTAATAAAACTTAATTCTAATATGATAATGGTGATTTAATACTAGAGAATATATAATGTAAATTAAGTCATTCTGTAGCAGACCACATAACTCAAGGGAAGGAGAAGTGAGAGTTAAGCTTTGAACACTCTGTAACTGTAAGAAACACCCCTACAGCTCGATGATAAGAGCCTGGGGGAGGGATTAAGAAACACCTGTGCAGCTCAGTGAAAAGGGCATGGGGAAGAGATTTGGCTCTGCCAACACCAGAGCATGGAGACGAGTACATCAGCGCTTGGCAGTCTCTACACCTGTGGTGCAAATAGCCACGGGAACAAATTAGTCTTGATTTAGTTCTTTTTTTTTTTTTTTTTTGCAGTTTTTGGCCAGGGCTGGGTTTGAACCCACCACCTCTGGCATATGGGGCCGGCGCCCTACTCCTTTGAGCCACAGGCACCGCCCCAGTTCTTTGTTCTTTCATGGACTTGCTCACTGTAACTCTTTGGCTCCTCCTGCTCATAGGACGTCTGCCCGGCGCCCTTTTTTGAAAACTGCTAAGATTTACTCGCCTACTAAGACTGTTTCTCTCCCTCTGTTTCTCCCTCTCTCCCTTCTGCTAAGATGAATAGCCTCAGGCACCTAAGGGGAGTTGATTCCGAGCAAGGTAGCACAGTGGTCTTTGTCTGGACAGTTAGATAAGCTGGGGCCAGAGATGGGCCAGTCCCGGGCACAACACCATTCCAAATGGAAACTTAGTGGCATTCTGTAGGATTTCAAATTATTCTCTAATTTAAAACCTCTTTATTATATTATTAGGATAAGAGAAATACTGTTTAATATTAATATTATATAATAAAAATAAGTAGCCTATGTCTTTGTTCATTTTAATTTAAATCCACGAAATGATCTTACTTTTAAGTTTTTCTTTACCGAAACCATTTATGACTGTTCTGGCAATTCTGGCCAGTGAATGAAAACAGAATTCGAGTTATAACTAAGGGAGAGAACAAATTTCAAGATACATGAGTGTGCGTATATGTATTTTAGCATATACATATATATCCTTATTTATATATGTCCTTATACATGTGCACATATGTCTTACATAAAGTTAGGGCTCAACCAAAACTTGGAATTTACATGTTCAGGATTTTGTTTTATACTAATGCATATGTAAATATTTTAAACAATCATATAATCAGTAAGATGGAAAATTGATTTTCATTACATTCCTTCATTCAAAAAGTCACAAAAATGGTAACAGATTTATTATACCAAAAATTTATTTTTTTAACAAGTGAACAGTTTATTAAGAATTAAACAAAGGTATGATGTGATACCGTACAAGCAAGACACTCAAGATAGGAATAATAGTACTACTCACACAAAAACTTAAATTTCACTTCAAAAAAAAATCACAAGACGAAAGAGAAAGCAATTTCACTGTTATAAGATAAGATATTTCATGCAAAGTATTAACTCTGCCCAGCCCCAAAGCCCAACCTCTCAACAAATAAAAAACTATCTGGGAATACTGCTATGCTAACATTTTAACCACAGTATAATGATTCATAGGAAAACAGTAATTAAGCAATGAATTGAATTAGATAACAAAGTTCAAACTGTCATAAACTCATAGACCACAAAGATTTTACAACACAAGCAATTCCAGAAATCTTATAAACAATAAAAGAAATATTTCAATATCATTCTACTTGATCTGGATACAACTGATATTGAAATTGGAGAAAATATATTGTTATAAAGAGAAATTACAAACATGTTTCACTTATAGATGAGGATGCAATATCCTAAACAACATATTGACAAGTTGAATTA
>CAUYON010006436.1:0-14781 GCA_963573935.1 Arctocebus calabarensis | reverse complement strand
GAGTGGAGGGGAGTGCCGGGAGTTCCAACTTGCAGGTAGAGAATATATACAGTTTTATACAGCTTTATGCCTGGCAGGAGAGTGCCACGGCACAGGGGAAGGAGGTCCGGTTTTTAGAGGGTCTCTCCTGTGGGGTAGAGTGGGAGGATACCTGAACTCTGCTCGCTTGTTTGTATGGAGGTATGGCGTATACTGCGAGCTGTTCTCTTGGGGGAGGGGACTCCCGTGCGCTTGGAGATGTGCTCTGTACCTTTTATTAGCATCCTTGGGGTCGCAGGTCGCTCCAGCAGGGTTGATGTGTGTTCCTCGACCTTGTCTCTTGGCTCAGCTCTAAACCGTTGGCTTTCTCGCTAAATTTCTGTCCTTTAACTCTCCTTCTGGACAGGAGCGTCTGCAGAAAGCTGGCTACAGACTGCCATCTGGGCTCCTCTCCTCCCAGGAAAGCATGTAAAACTGGAAGAGGAGGCAACTCTGAAGTTTTTTTTTTTTTTTTTGCAGTTTTGGCTGGGGCAGGTTTGAACTCGCCACTTCTGGTATATGGGACCAGCACCCTACTCCTTGAACCACAGGCACTGCCCAACTCTGAACTTTTATAAAAGGTGAAAACCTTCCATGGAAGCCCCAGTGTATTTCCACTCACTGATTAGATCTAGGTTGCATGCCCACTACTGAGTACCAATCAATGACAAAAGGAAACAGTATGACTATGAATGGCTTAAATCAATATTAATAATTATTTGTTACCTAAGGCTGAGCACATTGCTATCCATCAAAATGAGGGTTCTGTTATCAAAGGAGAATCATTCTTTGTCACGTTTGGATTAGGAAATAGTAATCACAGAGCTTCTAAATTAAGGTTTCAGAGGAAGCCCATAGGAAGATATTTTAGAGATGAGGAAATGGAAGCAAATGAGATAACTGACTTTCTAGTTCCCTGGCACATAGGTAGTCTTGCAGTAATTCTCTTAACCCTCCCAGATAGGAAGAGATATTTAGCCTTTTCTGCTCATCCCAGATACCTGTGTTCGTTAGGCACTGGTAGTTCCCTTTCTAAGATTGATTTTCCTTTCTTTCCTTCCTAACAAATCTGATTTTGTTTGGAGCAGGAATGCTCAGTTCATACCCAGGTTTCAGTTAGGAGAAACTGTATGACCCATTTCTGGCCAGGAAAATGTATGTAGAAGTCACTGGATGCAACTTCCTAGAAAGCTTTTAGGAAGAGACAGACTTGGCTGGCAACTCTCTTTGCCCTTTGCCCTTTCCCCCCTTTTGCCTAGAGTGAGGGTGCCAATCCTGGAGGTGCAGCAGCCATCTATGACAATGAAAGAGGGAGGACAGAAGGGCAAGAAGGGAGAAGGAGCCTGGGACAGCAGTGACACCGTGGGAACTGGCTCCACGCAGAGCTGGAACTGCGCACCTTTGACATCTTGTCACGAGAAAGGAAAAACTATTTTTAAATAATTGTTGAGCTGTTGATTAGCTAGACTGTGATTAATGCCAATGAATGCAGTCCCAGGTGATACAGCTTCAAACCTAGAAGCATGGGACAAGGTTGTGAGGATGTATGTCAGTGTTACTCACTGCCAAGGAAAACTTAAGAAGCTATTTTTTCTACCTTTCAAAAAAATTTAAATTTAATTGAGTATATGTGTTACATATTTATGGATTACATGTTATATAGAATGTGTAATGATCATATCAGAATATTTAGGATATCCATCATCTTGAGTATTTATCATTTCTGTGCTTTGAGAAGATTTCAAGTCCTCTCTCAAGTTACTTTGAAATATACAATACATTGGTTTTACCTGTAGTTGCCCTATGCTGTTATCAAACATTCGAACTTAACCTTCAATCTAATTGTGTGTTCATCCATGTGTAATGGATATTAGCTAACCTTTCTTCACTCCCCTACCCCCTGCCTATGCCTCTGGTGTCTATTATTTTATTCTCTACCCCCATGTGATCAACTTTTCTAGCCCCCATGTATCAGTGAGAACATGCAATATTTGTCTTCTTGTACCTGCTTATTTCACTTAACTTAATGACCTCCAGTTCCATCCATGTTGCTGTAAGTGACAGGACTGCATTCTTTTCTATGACCAAATAATATCCCATGGTGTATATACATATATATCACATTTTCTTTATCCAATTTTCTGTTTATAGACGCATTTATTATTCCATATCTTTGCTGTTGTGGATTGTGCTGTAATAAACATGGGGGGTGTAGATATTCCTTTGATACAGTGATTTAATTTACTTTGTATAAATACCCAGTAATGGTATTGCTAGATCATATGGTAGTTCTGTTTTTAGTTTTGTTTTTTTTAAGACAGAGTCTTATTTTGTCACCCTTGATAGAGTGCTGTGGTGTCATAGCTTACAGCAACCTCGAAGTCTTGGGCTTAAGCGATTCTCTTGCCTCAGCCTCCCAAGCAGCTGGAAATACAGGGGCCCGCCACAATGCTGGGCTACTTTTTGGTTGTAGTTATTGTTGTTTGGCAGGCCGAGGGTGGGTTCAAACCCACCAGCTCTGGTGTATATGGCTGGTGCCCTGGCCGCTGAGCTACAAGTGCTGAGCCTGTTTTTAGTTTTTTGACAAATCTCCATACTGTTTTCCATTGTGTCTATACTAATTTATATTCCCAAAAACAGTATATAAGAGTTCTCTTTTCTCTGCATTCTCACCAGCATCTGTTGGTTTTTGTCTTTTTAATAGTAGCCTTGCTAACTAGGGGGAGATGATATCTCACCATGGTTTTTGATTTGCATTTCTCTGAGTATTAGTGATGTTGAACATTTTTCATATATTTATTGGACACTTACCTGTCTTTTGAGAAGGAACTATTCATGTGTTTTGTCCATTTTTAATGGGATTATTTGTTTTTTATTGTTGTTTGCATTGTATATTCTGGATGTTACTTTCTTGTCAAATGAATGGGTTGCAAATATTTTCTCACATTCTATAGGTTGTCTCTTTGGTCTATTTTTTCATGTATTGTATGAAGCTTTTTAGTTTAATATAGTCCTAGTTGTCTCTTTTTGTTTCTATTGCTTGTGTGTTTGAAGTCTTAACCATAAAATCTTTGCTTAGATCAATGTCCTGAAGTGTTTCTGCTGTGTTGTCGTCTTGTACTTTTATAGTTTCGAGTCCTATCTTTAATCTTTCTTGAGTTGATTTTGTGTATGGTAAGAGATAGAAAACCAGTTTCATTCTTCTACATCTGGGTATCATGTTTTTCCAGTACCTTTTATTGAAGAAGTTTTTCTTTTTCCAATGTACATCCTTGGTGTTTTGTTGAAAATCAGTTGGCTGTATAAGGAAATAATCAACAGAGCAAATAGATAACATACAGAATGGCAGAAAATATTTGCAAGCTATGTATCTGAAGGCTAATAACCAGAATTTACAAAGGCAAACAAATAAGCAAGGAAAAATCAAACAAACTCATTAAAAAGTAGTCAGAGACAAGAATAGAAGATTTTTTTTTGTTTTTTTTGAGACAGAGCCTCAAGCTGTCACCCTGGACAGAGTGCTGTAGCCTCATAGCTCACGGCAACCTCCAATTCCTGAGCTCAAGTGAGTCTCCTGCCACTGCCTCCCAAGTAGCTGGGACTACAGGCGCCCACCACAAGGCCCAGCCATTTTTTTTTTGGTTGCAGCCATCATTGTTGTTTGGCAGGCCCGGGCTGTATTCGAACCCGCCAGCTCAGGTGTACGTGGCTGGTGCCTTAGCCCGTTGAGCCATAGGCGTCGAGCCAAGAATAGAAGATTTTTGAAAGACATTAGACAAATGACCAAAAAGGTCAATATCATTAATAAGGAAAATGCAAATTGAAACCATGATAAGATACCACCTTACCTCACTTAGGATGGCTTTTTTTTGTGGAGACAGAGTCTCACTCTGTCTCAGTCAGTGGAGTGCGGTGGAGTCACAGCTCACAGCAACTTCCAGCTCTTGGGCTCAAGCGATTCTCTTGTCTCAGCCTACCAAGTAGCTGGGACTACAGGCACCTGCCACAGCGCCCAGCTAATTTTTGATGCAGTTCGGCCGGGACCGGGTTTGAACCTGCAGCCCTCGGTATGTGGGGTTGGCGCCCTACTCGCTGAGCCATAGGTGCCGCCCAGTTAGGATGGCTTTTATTGAAAAGTCCAAAATAGAAAAATGGATAGATGGCATGGATATAGAGAGAAAGAAACACTTGTACACTGTTGGGGTATTACACATTAGTACAACCTGCATAGAAAACAGTATGGAGATTCTTCAAAGAACTATAAGTAGACCAACCAGCAATCCCACCCAAAGAAAAAGAAGTGATTTTATCAAAAAGACACCCTCACTTGAATGTCTATTTCAGCACAATTTGCAATTGTAAAGATGTGGAATCAACTTAAGTGCTCATAAATTTATGAGTGGATTAACAAAATGTGATATATGTATATTATGGAATATTTCTCAGCCACACATAAGGCTGAGTTAAGGCCTTTTGCAGCAATCTGGGTGGATCTAGAGACTATTATCCTAAGTGAAGTATCTAAAGAATGGAAAAACAAACACCACATGTACTCATTATTAAACTGCAGCTAACTGATGAGGACACATATGCACAGAGGGAAGTAAAACTCAGGGGAAATTAGTGGGGGGGAGGGTAGAAAGAAGGGGTAGGTGAAAACCTACCTAAGAGGTAAAATTAATGCTATGTGGGTGACAGTTGTAGCCCTGACTAAAGCATACCAACATCAATACATGTAACCCAAGACATTGGTACACCCTTATTATTCTGAAATGATGATTTAAAAAATCTAGGAAAAGCTAAAAAAAAATCAGTTGGATGTAAAAACAGGGATTTATTCCTAGGTTCTCTGTTCTATTCCATTGGTTTATATGTCTGTTTTGTTTTTGGCGTTTTTTTTGGGGGGGTGGAGTTTTTTTTGAGATAGAGTGTCACTTTATAGCTCTCAGTAGAGTGCTGTCGCATCACAGCTCACAGCAACCTCCAATTTCTGGGCTTAGGTGATTCTCTTGCCTCAGCCTCCCGGGTAACGGGGACCACAGGCACCTACCACAATGCCTGGCTATTTTTTGTTGCAGTTGGCTGGGGCCAGGTTTGAATCCACCACCTTCAGTATATGAGGTTGGCACCCTATTCATTGAGCCACAGGTGCCACCCTGTTTTTGGTTTTTTTTGTTTGTTGGTTATATACTACAATCTTGTAGTATATTGTGAAGTCAGATACTTGAAGCCTCCAGCTCTGTTCTTTTTGCTTATGATTGCTTTGACAATTTGAGCTCTTTTTTGGTTCCATACAAAGTTAAGGATTGTTTTTCTCTTTCTGTGAGGAATAACACTGGTATTTTGATAGGGTTATATTGACTTTATAGATTGCTTTGAGTAGTTTGGTAATTTTAACAACATGAATTATTCCAATTCATGAGTAGAGAATGCCTTTTCATTTGTTTGTATTTTCTTCAATTTTTTTTCTATATTTTGTATAGTTTTGGTCAAGGTATTTAACCTCCTTGGTTAAATTTATTTCTAGGATTTTATTTTTTGTTAGCAATTATAAATTAGATTTCTTTTTACTGGCCTCATAGAATGAAGGAGAATTTCCTACTCTTTAGTTTTTTGGAATAGCTTGAGGGGATTTGGTATTAGTTTCTTGATTTCTTCTTCAGCTATTTCCTTATTGATGTATAAAAATACTACTGATTTTTGCATGTGGATGTATCCTGCAACTTTACTAAATTTGTGTATGAGTTCTAAGACGTTTTAGAGGAATCTTTTGGTTTTTCTAAATATGAGATTATATTGCCCACAAAAAGGGATAATTTTACTTCTACGATTCCAATTTAGATGCCTTTTATTTCTTTCTTTTGCCTGATGGCAAGCCCTTTTAGCCCTATGTTGAATAGAAGTGGCGACAGTATGCGTCCTTGTCTTGTTCTAGTTCTTTGAGGAGAGGCCTTTAATGTTACCCATTCAGTATGATTTTAGGTATGGCTCTGTCACATTTGGCCTTCATTATGTTGAGATATATTTCTCCTATGCCTCGTATGTTGAGAGTTTTTATCACAAAGGGATGTTGAATTTTATCAAGTGTGTTTTCTGCATCTATTGAGATGATCATATGGTTTTTGTCCTTCATTCCATTGATGTGATGTATCACATTTACTGATTTGCATTTGTTGAACCCTTCTTGCATCCCTGGTATAAATCCCACTTGATGAGTGCTGTTGGATTCAAATTGCCGATATTTTGCTGAGGATTTTTGAATCTGTATTTATCAGGGATGTTGGCCTATAGTTTGTTTTTATTTTTGTTTTGTTTTGTTATTATTGATGGTAGTAGGATGGTGTGGTACCCTTGTCTGATTTTGGTTTCAGGATAATATTGGCCTCATAGAATGAATTAAGGAGAATTTCCTCCTTTACAATTTTCTGAGATAGTTTGAGGAGAATTGGAATTAGTTCTCCTGTACACGTTTGGTAGAATTCAATGGTGAAGTGTTTGGCCCAGGGCTTTATTTTATGGGAGAGTTTTTACTATTGACTTAATCTTGCTACTCAGTATTGCTTTGTTTAGGTTTTCTATTTCTTCCTGATTCAATCTTGGCAGGCTGTATTGTCCAGGAATTTATCCATTACCATTAGCTTTTCCAGTTTGTTGGAGTATGGTTATCCATAATATTCTCTGAAGATCCTTTATTTCTGAGGTGTAATGTTCCCTTTTTCATTTCTTATTTTGTTTATTTAGGTCTTTTCTCTTTTTTTCTTCATTGGTCTAACTAGTGGTTTGTTGATTTTTAAAAAATATTTCTTTGTTCCAGCTCCATCCATGTAAACACAAAAGAGGTAAAGATGAATTTGAAGTAGGAGACTAAAGGACAACAGCACAGGCATGACAATGTGCCTTCTGATGGGGCAGGGGCTGTCGATACCAATATCTGGATCTTGAGGCTGCCTCCACTCTTTCTTGTATTGCCAGTTAGCATATCTTGGTCTTTGAGCAGATTCCAATTAGGCCAAAGAGCTCCTCAGGGGCTAATGAGTGGGGGATGACCCTTTGAGGCTTTCCCCAGTGTGGTAGAAGGTGTTTGGAGAGATTTCCCTTTTCTGCATTTGATTTGTCTTTTAGAACTTCTGTGCTACTCCTGATGTTCCTTTCTTCCTCAGTCCCTACTGTCCTTTTCTTCTTATCCCTCCCCCATAAGCCCAGCTGAAATTTTTAAAATCCTGGAATTATGGTTAGTTTTCAGCATCTCACAAAGATATATCCCGGAGAGAAAGCAGCCTAATTATCCCTGGCGGGGTTTCGGTGCCCTGGTGGGTAAGCCATCCTTGCATATACATGGAGTGATTGTCAATGGTTTCCTGTGTAGTCCATGGTCTTTGGCACACTGTTGGATGTGACAAGACCTCCATCCCTGGCCTTTGACTCCAGTTTTAGGAGCAGGTTTTCTTTATTTGCTGACAAGCTTTACCATATACATATTGCTTTTTTGCAATACCAGTGGCTTATTCAATGGTTTATTAATATTGATTTAATAAATTCACATAAAAAATGCAGCAGTGAGAGAATAAAGCTTATGTCGGCATTGTGGGGTCCTTTTGGGGGTTCACTCTATATAACTCATAGCAATGAAAAGTAAAAATGGCAAGTTATAGTAGCTAAGTTCAAGATACAAAAGGCAATATTAATTTCACAGGAAGTGTAAAAGTATATGCAAATGTGATCAACTCCCAGGAAAACATTGCAATATATTGCTCCAGGCTTTGAAATTATGCAGTTTAATAAACACTTGTTAAGAAGCTTCACACACCAAACGTTGAATTTTAAAGCAAGAGTTTTTGATCACGAACTGTGTTAGAGGCATGGCATTATTTTTCTAAGCTTTTTGGAACCCTACAATGGAAGAGTGGTGAATTTATCTACAACAGTCACATGTTCTTGGGAAAGCACAGATGGTTCTGGAAAAAAATTTATGTTGTTGTTTTTCAATTAAAAGCATAATTTAGTAATTTAGGAGTGCAGGCCATTAAAGTAGAACCTGAAGTAGAAATTTCTAAGGCAAATGTGTTTATCAAGTAACTGACAAGGGAAAATTATTCATGGACTTTTAATTAGTATATCCCTGGTGAGAGAAGCTTTCCCTTACATTTCTTTCTACAACTTCCTTAGGTCCATGCTTCTTGTATAGGATCTTGCCTATTCATTTATAATCAGAATCAAGCTTCAGCTCCTACAAAATGCAAAAGGCTGTTAGGAAGTTGTACCAGATATTACCATCTTAAAGACTGAGTTGTGCAGGAAGAACGAAAAAAACAGTCATCTTTGAATGAGGTGGTTTCTTAAACATTCCCATAGATTGTTTAGAGCCTGGGAACAGGTTCATAGTGTTTCTAGACACTTATCAGTAACACATTGTTCTAAATTTTGCATGTCTAGTGCTTTTGCAGAGCTTTACACTGTTGGTTTAGTCTTGTGTTAAGAAATCAAGAGATAAAAGGATTACAGGGAAGGATACCACCAAAGTGAGTGGGGTGGGGGGTGAAGGGAACAGTTATTTTCGTACACTACTGGGAGCAACTTGGCCTTGTATATCAAAAGCCTGAAAACCTTGTATACTATTTAATCTAGCAATTTCATGTCTAGATATTTCTCTTAAAGAAATATTTGGACACATTCACAAAAGGGTGTGTCTAAGTAATTTTCTTAGAGTTATTTATGCCATAAAAAAGAAAGACCTAAACATTGTGAAAGTATGTCCAATATTTTTTGTTTTTATAAGGAGAATACAATTTAGGCTTTCAAAATACTGTTGTAAGCAACTTTTTGTAATGTGGAAAGATGATAACATTCAATAATAATGGAAATAGATTATAAAACAGGAAGTTTAATGGAGAAGGGAGGTTTTTAATAGGTATAATATGAAGAGGATTTTAAAAAATAGATACGTTTATAAATTATGTCATATATATCTCTCCAAATATTAATGGTTTCAATATTTTTATTTGTTTTTGTTTAAATATAATTCTAATTTTTTTTCTAAATTAAACATGGATAGCTTTGTAATAAGAAAAATAAGAGAAAGTACACTGATTATTGAGAGACAACAAAATATAATATAGATGATCCTTGCTTTACAAAAGTATGTAATTACACACACAAAACCAGATTTGTGCTGCCAAATATTATTTGCTCTAGAGAAAGAGTCCTATGGTTATGACAAGTGAGCAATATCTTCTTTAGTAATTTAGGTTTAGTTCACATCTCTAAAATGAGATGCTGACTGCTGAAGGAAACCTGGGGTTAGGGAAAATGAAAGGGATCCTGCCTGGAGATGAAGGGCCTGCAGAAAACAAGTTCATGCATTTTGAAGTTGCCCGGAGATCAACACGTAAATAGGATTTCATTCCTACAATACATCCTCATATATACTATAGGGAGGGACATCTAAAATTAATCAACATGGGTAATTCTTTTGTAACCTCAACATAGCAAAGGCTTTGTATAATTCAAAGTTCAGATGTAAAATTTGACTGTGTAAAATTAAAAAATGTTCTTTTTTTAAATTTTTTTTAACAAGTGAGTAGTTTATTAAGCACTAAAAAAAGATATGATGTGATACAGTACAAGCAAGACACTCAAGATAGGTATAATAGTACTACTCACAAAAAAACAAATTTCACCTCAAAGAAAATCACAAGATAAAAGAGAAAGCAATTACACTGTTATAAGATAAGATATTTCATGCAAAGTATTAACTCTGCCCCCCCAAAGCCCATCCTCCCAACAAACAAAAAACTATCTGGGAATACTGCTATGCTAACATATTAGCCACAAAAATTAAAAAATGTTCTTTTGCATGGCAAAAAAATGAAGTTAAAACACAAGTAATGAATTGGGAGAAAATATTTGTAAGATATATTACTGATGAAGTGCTAATATTCCTAATATATAGTTACTAAAAATTAGGAGAAATTAGTTATTAAAAGGAGAAAAATAGGAGAAATTAGTTATTAAAAGGAGAAAAAAGGAGGTCACACATCTAATCGAAAAGTGGCAAAAGACCTAGAGAGTTAATACAAATTGATATAAAAATAGCTCTTTAGTATATGAAAGTATATTATGCTTTACTCTAATAAGAGATATGCATCATTATTTATGATTTTGAAATATTACAAATATCCTAAATGCCTGTATATAGGATATTGTTTGAGCATCATTGAATGTACATCAATACACTGGAATGCTATAAAATAGGATGAGGTTGATCTCTATGGACTGGGGTTGGAGTGACTACCCATAGATACTGGAGTGCAAATCCCAAAGTACAGAAAAGTATATACGTATAGCATGCTACATTCATGTTAGAAATAAAGGGAAATAAAAAGCTGTCTATATATCAATTTGATTATTTTTGCAGAAGGGTACACAGGAAGGATGAACCAGAAGAAGTGAAATTGGTAACTATAGGGTGAGAATGGTATTGGAATACTGAGGGAAGGGAGAGAGGGAAACAGTAATTCTCTGAAAGTATCTTTTTGTATATTTTTGACTGTTAGATCATGTTAATGTTTTGTATATTCAAAAATTAAAATCTAATAACAAGATTGAGGGGGAATTGAATAAAAACAGAGGTAAATGAACCTAACTTATATATCAACTGGATGACATGATCACACATAAGGAAAAAGTACCAATGTAGATTACTTTGGACATAGTACCTTTGCTAGTGTACCTTCAATCTAAACACAAAAGTATTGGGAAGAAAGTTTGAACTTTATGCATTTGTTGATGATTGTGGTATTGGTGGAATAATTCTGAAGTTATTTTATGCAGATCACTATAAAAGTTTGAGACAGACTATGTTATGGTCCCTTATTTTACTTCCAAGAAACATAGTTTATAGCATCCTTTCTCATTCATCTTTACAAGTTTTAACTTGCTCGGATTATCATTATTACTGGGAGGGCTTCATTTGTTTGTGTCCATGTGGTTTTTATGTTCCTTGATAATTTCTTTGTTTATTTGAAGTAAGAGGAATAGAAGGGAGGAAAGAGATAAAGAAAATATTGCAAAATAGTAGAAAATGAATGAATTTTGGAAAGGGTATACAGAAGTTCATAATATGATTCTTGCAAGTTTCCTATAGTTTTGAGTGTTTTTTGTTCAAAATAAAAAGGTTTTTAAATACTAAAAGCCTCAAAACCTTAGTTAGCTCTTTAAAACTTTGGCTCACCCACAGAATTATGAATATCAGGGATTCTAACTTTCCAAACACAGTGACTGCATTTATTCTCCGTTTCAAGATAGCTCATTTCATTCTCTTTGATGCTCTTATCCCAAGACTCTCAGTAGTATCTGTGCATCTCAAATTAACTCTTGACTAAAACATGATTTCACCCTTTGCTTGAAATAGGATCCTGGGGTTAAGAGGTGACAGAATCTATGTGCTCCTTCCCTCTTGGAGATATAATAGTTGTGTGTCCCTAAGGCAGCAATCAAGTATCCTTACTTTGGAAAGGATGAGGTCACTGCTAGAATAAGCCATGCATAAAGCTTTCCACAGGTGAGAAAGTATCTGAAAACATCCAGCTGAATTAAGGCCTTTTGGAATTAATGCATATTTAATGTTTCATTGTATCTAACTATAGCCTTTTCTGATTTGGTTAATTACACTTTGGTTAAGACGAGATTGAATTTAAGATGTCAGATAAACAAATCAAAGAAAAATACCCCCCGCCCTAAAAATCATGTTGGATGTTTGATGTAGTGGAAGAGGATGAATTTAGATGTTGTCAGAAAGTACATGCCAATTTCAGGGAATCCCAGCATTCAGAGAATTCATTCTTGTCATTCTGACAACAATGAATCTTTCCTATTATTCTAGAATGGGCTTCACTAGGGAAATATAAATTGTATATTACCCTGCTGGGATTTCTACCTGACTTTGATTGCTTGTCCTAACCCCTATGTAGCACCTTGATATTTCTCTCTTGATTTGTGCTAGTCTAGTGATTGTGGATGGAATCCTTGACCTCAATTTGGTTGGAAGGTATCTGCCTAGATGGTTCCCCAGATGGGCATGGCCTTGGGCCAAACAGGGAAGGGTCAGGTCTGGAGCTAGTTTAGGTGCAGTGGCGGTCATCAGACACTAAGTATGGCTTTGACTAAAGTGTTAGCCTGGCTTAGCACAAGTTATTCTGGCTGGCAAGAATAATATAATATCAACATTGCCTAAATCCATGGCAAACCTCATCTCACAAAGGAAACTCTCAGGAAAGAATGTGACTTTCTTGACCTCCAGAGAATGAGCAATTAGTCAGTACTGGCTGTATGACATGTGGAACTAATTTTAATAAATATATATTTTTGTACATTTAAAAGGACAGGGGAAGAAAAGTCTTTCCTCTTCTCATCTTAGTTTCTTGGCTAGGGCTCTGTAATAAAAGAAAGATTAATAAAATAAAAGCATACAAATTAAGTTAATACAAGTTTTATGTGACATGGAGCCTTCATAAGGAAATGAAGACTTGAGGAAGCAGTTAAACTTGAGCATTTTAATGTTAGGTTTGATGATGGGAGGAAAGTCATGGAAAATGTGATGGGACAAAGGGTATGAGCTAAGTGCAGTAAATTGGGGAAACTTCCCAAGGCCTGTTCCTTCAGATTATTCTCTAAGTTTCTTTAGCTTCAGGATAAAGATGTCCCTTTCCATTAGGCATAGGCATGTTCCTTCCCACATGAAGGGCATATCAGCTGCTTCAGGGAGTCCTTGTAGCACCTGCCATTTCTCAATTTCCTTCAGCTTTAAAATATTCAAAATACTAAGGTGCCATATTTGGAGGAGCATGTCAAAAATTATGTATACCCATTGCAGAAAATCTAGATGGACAGCTTTCTATAAATGTAAAAGAGTTAATACCCATGACCCCACTACCTACATCCATGGTCCATGTTAAGGTTTATCAATGCATGGATATTTTAACATGGTTGTATTTTTGTAGTTATCTATCTTTTCACTTAACCTTATATCATAAGCAGTTCCCCATATTATTGAAAAATATTTGTAATCACAATTTTAGTGACTGCCTGCTATTCTTCTAGATAGCAGAATTTAATTATTCTTCTATTGTAGGGCACTTGGGATCTTTCCAGTGTTTTTATACTTTCAGTAATGTTGGTATCAATATTTATAAATTTGCTGGTTTGAGATTAACAAATATTTACTTATAAGTCCTTATAATTAGCCCCTTTTCCCACCTTATCCAGAGGAAGGATAATTACTTTGGTCATCTAGCCTAAGGAAGTGCTGAGCTGTAGACTAGGGGAGGCCAGAGAGGCCACTCTAATATGTGGATATTATGAAAGACAAGAGAACTACCCAGAAGGAAAGGTCCAAGGATGGAAAGCATAGAGAAAGGGGGTGGACTGAGGTGGGGTGGGGCAAGGTGATGGTGAGGGTGGAGCATTAGTGAGAAAGAGACAAGTGTGGCTTTTAAAGCTGAGAGTATTGAGAGCAACTGCAGTAGATTTCAGGTGGGTTTTTGTGGTCGTGGTGGTGGAGGCTGTCTTTGGATTACCTGGTTTATATTTAGCAACTGTCCCCCCAAAAGACGTTTTACATCTACTATTGTTATCATTCCACAAAAGCACACATATTCACACCAAAAAAGCTGAAAGAATAAAATCTCAGAATTTAAAAGTTTAATGAAATAGTTCACTTGAACTTATCAAAAATCTGTTTTTCTCCCTACTCTGTGGATTGTTAACGATTTGATATATTCTGACAACAGATTTCAGTCAGTCCACAAACTGAGATTTAGGGGCAATAAGACCAAATAATCTTTACAAATTCATTGATTCAAGCTGAAGAAGGTTACATTTCATGAAGAGTTGGGTTCTAGTCCTGGTGCCATATTTGATTTGATGGATGACTTTTGAACCATATGTCTCATTAATGTCCTATTTACCTTATTTAGTCACTTAGCTTTATGAAGATCAAGTTTAATACTGTTTGGTGGTATTTTATTAATGCCTGAGCACTTTTTGATCTGAGGCTTAGAAAGGGGGTGTAAGAAATTCTTAAAAATTTCACTGTTCCAGAAAATAAATGGCATTCCATCAACCCACAGTCTGTACAGCAGCCCATCTTTTACAGTTCCTGGGAATGATTGCAAGAGATAGAAAATATAACTCAAAATAGCTTAATTGGAAAAGGTATTTTATTGGCTTATATACTGAAACAATATAGATATTTATGACTTATAGAACTGCTGGATCCAGAAGATCAAATGATTTATCCATTGTTTGTTCTTAGGCACTATCTCCCTCTAAGGGCAAGAAAGCTTTCCATTTATATAAATCCATTCCATTCTTTAAGTTTAGCAATCCCAGTGGGAAACAATTGCTTCGCATTTCTGGTAGTTCTAGTGAAAGCTAAAAGTTTTGATCTCACTGGCACTGTTTGGGTTACATGCCCAGGGTGACTGACTAGATCTGAATTATATGCCCATCTCTGAAGCTGTAGGTAGAATCAAACTCCCCTAAAAAATATGAACTAAGGTTCTATTCATGTCTCTTGCCCATTTATTTATGAGATTGTTGGCTTTTTTCATGTAGATTAATTTGAGTTCTCTATAGATCCTGGATATCAAGCCTTTGTCTGATTCAAAATATGCAACTATCCTTTCCCATTGGGTAGGATGTCTATTTGCTTTGGTTGTTGTCTCCTTAGCTGTACAGAAGCTTCTGAGTTTAATTAAGTCCCAT
>CAUYON010006435.1:0-14187 GCA_963573935.1 Arctocebus calabarensis | reverse complement strand
GGCTGCAACCAAAAAATGGCCGGGCGTTGTGGTGGGCGCCTGTAGTCCCAGCTACTTGGGAGGCGGAGGCAGGAGACTCGCTTGAGCCCAGGAATTGGAGGTTGCTGTGAGCTGCAATGCCACAGCACTCTACCCAGGGTGACAGCTTGAGGCTCTGTCTCAAAAAAAAAAAAAAAAAGAAGCAATGACTTAAAAATCATTACTTCTACAGTATCAGAGGGGTTCCTCTGGAGCCCTCGACTTAGTATTCCTCACGTTTATTCCCCTTTCCCAATAAAGGGAATAGAAAAAGTACCATCATCATCGTCATCACTGCAATTTACTGGGCCTCTTATGTATGACAATCACGCTTCTGAGTGTCTTTCATGTTATTTCCAATGTGTTTTTATTACCAGAAAAGACTCTTGAATGCATTTTCTTCCTATCCCTGGGAAAAAATGCTCTATTTCATCTTATATTTAAGTATACTTTTAGAAATATTGCTTAATTTTTTAACCTAATAAAGGACTAGTGTTTTAAGACTTTTGACGTTTAATTTCATAATATGTACTCTCGTGTACCGAGTAGAAAAGTAAAATCTGTAAGAAAGTCCTGTCTGTCCCTACAGCTCTCTCTTCTGTTGGGGAAGAATGCTGTCACACAGCAGAAGGAGGCCAGGGAAGAGGAGAGAGATTATTGTACAAGCTGGCAAAGGAATCGCACCTGACTCCTCCCTTCACTGGCCCCATCCTACTCCCAGGCCCTGAGGAGGAAGGAGAAGCAGAGGCAGTCACACAGCAGTAAACACGGCGGGCCGCCTCTCCCTGTCCTCACCTCAGCATTTGCCCAGGGGTGTCAAGAGAGGCAGGTTTGCCTCACGAGTCTCCCTGGGAGAGGAAAACAAATGCCAAGGAGTCCAGAAAAATATTGTCCATTGTAGTGGGAGAGAGACACCGAAAAACACGTAGAAAGAAACACATCCTTTATGACTGAATTTAAAAAACATTAAGTCTTAGGGCAGCAGTTCACATCTATAACAAACTATGCTCCAGCCTGGTAAGTCTGAGAAAGGACACAGAACATGCCAGCAGAAGCCTCGCTCCCTCTCGCTTTCCATGAAGCATCACTGGGGCTATTATCATCCCATCTCATTCCACAGTCTAGATTCAAATCCACATGACCATATTTTCCCCCAAAATGCCCACTCCCAAAACTCTGAGAAGCAGAAGAAAGAAAGAAGATATTTGCTAGAGTCAAAGGTTAGTATTAAGACAATGACCAGAAAGTCAAAGCCAGGCCCCTGGGGTTCCAGGCTTGCCCAAGGTGAGCGTTGACTTTGTCCCTCACTAGATGCAGGCTGGGAGCCACATTGTTGGAGCCAATCCTTCATCTCTCCCTGCGCCCATGCCCTTTGCCAAGTGACTTTGTAGCTCTTCCCACTACAGGGAGCCTGGGTCTTCAGAAAGCTTGCAGGTTTCTCTTACCCCTGCCAGCTGTGCCATTGCCTCGGGAAGACTGTCCCACACGGCTGCTGCCTCAGCTTCAATCCCCATGGGGCAGATGTGAGGCCAAACTGCATGCCCAGCCAGGTCTCAGCCAAGCCCCAGGCAACCCGTAATTGCAGGAGCGACAATAAATAATTACTGTTTTAAGCCACTGTGCTTTAGAGTATTTTTTACATAGCATTAGTATGCCAATAGTTAACTGATACCTGGTCTAGGAGACTGCTCATAGAAAATATGATATGCCCCACTCCCAGAAAGATGATAACTGAATTTTAAGATGTGAACCGTTGTCCTAGAGCTTCAGGTGAATTTACTTAGCTATTTTTCACAATAACCCTATGAGACAGAATTTTTATCCCGGTTTTAAAGATGAAGCAGCAGAGACACCATTAAATAACTTGATTACAGCTGGAAGGTGGTGAAGGCAGGATTCAAACCCCAGCCACCCAGAATCCAGGGACCTTGCTCATATCTTCTGGCCTAATGGGCCTTGCAAATCCCATAGCCCACTTTGCATAAAATTCTGCTGTGGGTTCCCATGCCCTCAGGACAAAATCCAAACTGACCAGCACATTAGCACAGCAATGGGGCAGCATGCAAGGCCTGGCTGGCACAACCTGGGGCCTGCTGTCCCGGCCTCATTCCTTCCTCCTCCCCCTGCTCCCTCTTCAGCCCTCCCTTCAGGTCTGCTCCCACTGTGCTGATCCACACTTTACCAAACCCACCAACTCCCTCATGCTTTTTCAGCACCCTCTTCTGCCTGGATCACCTCCAGCTCAGGTCACCCTCTAGGACACAGGCCAAGGACACCTCCTGCAGTCACTCTCTGCTGTCCCATGCATGCACAGGGCTCATCCTGAGTGTCTGAGGCCTCAGGGCTACTACTGTCTGCTTCGTTCTTGTCTGAGCTGGGCTGTACACCCCTTGAGAGCACAGCCTAGGTCTTACTTATTTTTGTCAGCCCAGGGTGCCTGGTCTCATCGTGGGAACTCCATAAAAACTGGCCAAATTAAAAAGCAAGTGAAAGGAACACATTATGGAAAAATGAATATAGAGACAGGAGATTTTAAATTTCATCTTTAAATAACCAATTCTTCATTTCTAATAAATGTTAATTAAACTCTTACCACCCCTGGGTCTCCCGCTATATGGTCTTCAATTAGAATAGCTCTTTCATGATGGTTTCCTTTGCCAAACCTTTCCTTGCAGACTGATGTGTTCGCTAAAGTGTCCGGGGACAAGTAACAAAAGGCATACATTTGCCTGAAACCACAGAGGGAATTAAAGGCCTACTCCCTAAACGTTTACTCTTGGCAACACAAAAGTATATATATTGTGCTTCCAGAGGAGATGAAGGAAAGTTTGTGGCAGACGAAAGCAAATTATTAAGGAGTGAAAGGAAAAGATTGCCATAACAGGGAATAATAGGTGAGGACTTGACATGAAGCCAAAAAGTTTTATTTAACGGGAGCTAGCAAGTGACTCACGGAAGGCCCTGTGTGCCTCTAACAGGCGGTGATTGCTGCCTTCCCCTCAGACTCCCACAAAGGGCCACACGTCAGCGGCCGGACAGCACCTATAGAGAGCTGACCAGAGTGCAAGAGGGAGGCGGCGGGCTCCGCTTAACATCTCACGTCTCCCAGGCCACTTACCACCCCACAGGGAAGGAGAAACTCTAGGCAGTAAGAGTAAAACGGGCCGTTCTGGAGTCAGAGGCTGAGATCCTGTGAACACAAATTCCTTTCCCCACTGGCGGCTTCATATTTACCGAGTGGCATTTCTGTTGCTACGGACACACATCCCGGGTTACCTGAGAAAGCAGGGGGAGCCCCAGAATAATAGGTGCTCCTCGATCCCTTTCACATTCAGCTTGAAGCAGATGTCAGAGACACAGGCAACTGAATGCGACCAGAAGAGATCTTGGAGATCAAGCCACCTAGTAGTTTCAAACGCTTTGTTCAAACACAGTACAGAAGGATAAATATAGGAGACTGGGCTGCTCCCTTTTGGGAACTGGGGTCCAGAACCCTAGTTGTTTGTGCAGGGACAATCTCTAAGATGGCTTGGTGAAAATGTGGGAATTGGGTTGAGAAACCTTGCATTCCAAGATTGCAGTCCGAACCTGCATTTTTGCAGATAAGAAAACTTTGGTTTGAAGCAGTAAGGTGACATGTCCAAGGTCGCACAGTCAGAAGGCAGGAAGAGCAACAGCAGGACTCAGGTTCCAAGCTACCTTTTCTAGCAATGGCCCTCCACACCTTCCCTGCCAGCATCCCCATTAGCTCGCCCCAGGGCCCCCCTGGGGCTCAGACTGAGGTAAAGAGTGAGTGACACACTTATCACGTAACAGGGAAAGCTCTGCTGTACCACCAACCTGTTCCCTCCTCATGACACCCACTTGGGTGTCCAACATGGTCACATCATCAGAGGCTTGCAGTGACCTGGAACCTTCTCGGGACCCCTTCTCACCTCTCTTGTCTTCTGCTGTGTTTTTACCACGCTGAATGAAACACCTGCCTGTGTTGCCTGGTTTTTCCATTCACTGGGTTTGTCCCTACACAGTATTTGTGTTTTGTTTGAAAACGCTGTTTGCTCCACTTTTTAATTTCATTTTAGAAGCTTGCAAGGAGAGAAGCCAACATTTAATCGTAGGAACTATAGGGGACTTTACAAACCACTTACAAGGCCCCATTTTCCTGTTTCTCTTCTGATTGAATTGGCAGCTGTATCACATGCAGTAAACAGTGTGAACCAGAAAGCACTTCTCCGCCCTTGTCTCGCCCCCTCATATAATCAAAAGAAAAAATGCATTGTAATAAAAAAGAAAAAGGGAGAGAAAGGAACAGAACTTGTATTTGTCCAAAAGTTAATTAAACTTGAAAGGTTTGTAGAGACGATTCATTTTCTTTGGTAGCCTGAGACCATAAGGTTCGCGTTTCATTTTACCAATAGAACGATAACAAGCAACCTGGTATTATTGTCATCCTAATAATAAATAATACATAATGAAGCTAGAAGAGTTTTTTTAAATAGAAAAGTAAAAATGAAAACACATGTAACATACAATTTTCGATTGACTTATTTAAAAAAAAACTATGTAAAGGAGCAGTGCCTGTGGCTCAAAGGAGTAGGGCACAGGCCCCATATGCTGGAGGTGATGGGTTCAAACCCAGCCCTGGCCAGAAACTGGAAAAAAAAAAAAAGAAGAAAGAAAGAAAGGAAACATTGTAAAATGGTGGCGCCTGTGGCTCAAGGAGTAGGGCACCAGCCCCAAATACTGGAAGTGGAAGGTTCAAACCTGGCCCTGGCCAAAAACTGCAAAAAAAAAAAAAAAAAAAAAAAAACTATGTAAAGTATCTTAAGGTATGACCTATTCAATTGCTTTTGTTAATACCGCTTTTATTCTTTCCTGGAAAGATGACTGCAGTGAGCACACAGGCATGACTTTATAGGCATCCTAGTTAATCCTCTGAATTGACAAGCTTTAAATAGAGGGAATATCATCTTTACAAAGAGAGTTGAATATGCATATTAAAAGAACAGGAAGCCTTCTCAAAACATTCTGAATAACTGAGATTTGGAGTTGGATAATGTCCTCCTCCTCCTTGTCAATCCCCCATGGTGGAAGGACACTGCCGAGTAGTTTTCAGAGGTGAGGTGAAGCAGGAATCCTAGATGAGCCATACTGAAGATGAACATGGGGCTGGTGTTAGATTACCCAACCCAGACACCACAAATGGAGCCAGGAGTGGATTGTACATGGATTGCCTCCCCGTGGAGAAGGCTGAGCATGCCCATGTGCACGTGCGTCTGTGTATGAGATAAAACATTTCAGAGTGAAAAGAGTTGCTGTTGAGAGAAACCAAGAATTGTTGAATAAGATAAAGATTCCTCCCATTAAAAAATGTAGACTTGGATAAAAGGATTTCCAAGGCTCCATTCCTAAAATTCTTTGATTCTGTGTTATGGAAAATGAGTGTGCCCGCAGCAAAGTGAGATCCCCCACAACCCCAAGGGTGAAACCCACATCTGTCACCTGCTTCCTTTTGAGAGGTTACCCAGCTTAAAGGGAACCACTTGCCGGAATATTTAACTTCCTAATCTCTGTGTGCCCCTGACAAAAAGCCTCTCCATGTGCACCTGGAGGACACAGCCTGTGTTTAATCCACCTTTGGGATCCTAGCACAGTACCTGAAGCATACGGTAGGCACCCCAAAATGTGGCAAAACTAGTTTTTAAATTATATTTTTAAATAATGAGTGCTTACATAGTATATAACATTAGTCAAGCTCCTTGACACCTAGATGCTACATAAATACACACTTACATTAAAATACTTATTTTCTAGTAGTCATTAACCCAAGCCTCCCAGTGCACCAGACAAAGCAAATCACTACTAATTATTCCTTCCCTAGGAAGATTAGCCAGTATCTGCTGCTCCATCACCCAGATTCTAAGAGTATGAAAATGGTCATTAAAAAATAGCATAAATCATTCCAGCCATCTCACTAATCGGGAGTGTCAGACAGAACAAAGATGTTGCTCTTACCACTTCTATATTCTCTAGCAAAATATATCATACTGTATTTTCTAGCAAATGCAATTAGGCAAAAAAAAAAAAAAAAAAAAGGCATCCAGACTAGAAAAAAAGAAGTAAAACCACCTCCATTTGAAAATAATGTGATCTTGGCTCAGCTCCTATAGCTCAGTGAGTAGAGCACCGGCCACATACACCAAAGCTGGCAGGTTCCAGCCTGGCCCAGGCCTGCTAAACAACAATGTCAACTGTTACCAAAAAATGGCCAGGTGTTGTGGTGGGCACCTGTAGTCCCAGCTACTTGGGAGGATGAGGCAAGAGAATCGCTTAAGCCCAAGAGTTTGAGGTTGCTGTGAGCTGTGATGCCGCAGCACTTTACTGAGGATGACATAGTAAGACTTTGTCTAAAAAAAAGGAAAGAAAGAAAAGTATGTGATCTTGTACACAAAAAATCCCAATGAACTCACTGTAAAACTAATACAGCTAGTCAACAAGTCCAGTGAGGTTTACAGATACAAGATCAAAATGCAAGATCTGCTGTGCACTACCAATGAGCAAGTGAAATGGAACTGACAACTCACACAGCATTAGAAAGAAAAAAATGCTCAGGAGTAAGTTTAATGAAAGAAGTACAAGACTTGTCTAAGACGAGAAAATTATAAAACATCATTGAAAAGAATTAAAAAGGATCTAAATAACTGGAAAAATATCCCATTTTCATGATTAGAAGACTTAACATTGTTACCATGGCAACACTCCTTAAACTGATCTACAAATTCAGTGCAACCCCTAGCAAAATTCCCAGCTGGTGTCTTTTTGCAGGTATTAACAAGCTAACCCTATGGAAATGTAAAGAATACAGAACAGCCAAAACAATCTTGAGGAAAAAGAAAAAAGTTGGAAGACTTACAGTTCCCAATTTCAAAATTCTCACAAAGTACTAATAATCCATATTTTGCGGCATAAGGGTAGATATATAGGTCAATGGAATATAATTGAGAGTCTAGAAATAAACCCTTATGTTTATAGTCAATTGATTTTTGACACAGTTTCCAAGACAATTCAATGGCAGAAGGAATACTCTTTGCAACAAATGCTACTGTCACAACTAGATAGCCACACACAAAAGCATAAATGTGGACCCCTAATTCAGACCATATATAAAAATTAACTTAAAATAGATCGAATATCTGAAGAGAAGAACTAAAAGTATAAATTCCTAGAAGAAAACACAGGTGTAAACCTATGTGATCAGGGTTAGGCAACAGTTTCTTAGATATGAAAACAAGAACACGAGGGAAAATAAATAAAAATAGATAATTAAGAAAATAGATAAATAATACTTCATCACAATTAAAAACCTTTGTGTTTCAAAGGATTCTATCAAAAAAGTGAAATGACACTTTCAGAAGGCAAGAAAATATTTGCAAATCTTATACCTAATAAGGGTCTTGTATTCAGAATATGTAAAAACTATTTTAACTCTACCATAAAAAAAATTATTTAAAAATGGTAAAGGATTTAAATAGACATTTCTCCAAACAAGATTTTCAAATTGCCAATAAGCACATGAAAAGATGCCCAATTCCATCAGTTACTAGGAAAATCCAAATTAAAACTACAAAGAGATACCATTTTATGTCCCCTAGGATGACTATAAGCAAGAAGATGGACAATAGAAAGTGTTAGCAAGAATATGAAGACAATGGAACCCTCACACATTACTACTAGGAATGGGAAATGTCACAGCTGCTGTGGGAAGAGTTTGGCAGTTCCTCAAAAAAGGTTAACCACAGAGTTATCAAGCAATCCAATAATTCCATTCCTAATCATACATGTGCGAGAATTGAACAAGTACGTCCACACAAAAGGTTGTATGCGAGTGTTCATAGAAGCATTATTCCTAACGGTCAAAAGTGAAAACGGCCCAAATGCCTATCACCTAATGAATGGAGAAACAACTGTGCTATATCCATATAATGAAATATTATTCAGCCATTTAAAAAATGAAGTATTGTCTTATTCTATATCCTTGAAACCATTACAAACCTTGGGACTTGAAAACGTGATGCTAAAGGAAAGAAAGAAGACACAAAAGGCCACATTTTAGGATTCCATTTATATAAAATGTTCAAAAGAGGCAAATCCATCAAGACAGAAAGTAGCTTAGTAGTTGCAGGGAAGGAGGAGAGGTCATAAGGTTTCTTTCTGGAATGATGAAAATGTTCTGAAATTAGTGATGATAGTTGCACAACTTAGTAAATATATTAAAAGTGACCAAACTGTACACTTGAAAGGGGTTAATCTTATGCGATGCATATTGTATCTGAATTAAATAATAGTAATAAAGGTGAGATACTTTCAGATACTGTTGATGAGAATGTTCACTGATAGAACTTTTTGGAAGAGAGGATTGGAAATTGGCATCAAATTTGATCCAACTGTTCAAATTCTAAGAATTATTTTTAAATTTCAGATTACTATGAGGTTACAAATGTTTAAGTTACATTGTTTTCATTTCTAATGTAAAGTTCAAGTTGTAGTTCAGCCCTTCACCTAAACAGTGTACTGAACACCCTCACATTGTGCACATTAGGAGAGATCCCGCCAATCACCCTCTTTTTGGCCTCCTCCCTCCCCTCTATCCCTCCTCCCCATCCGCCCTCCCCTATCCCTGCCCCCCCTTCCTCCTTCCTGTCACCCAACTCCCCCCTCCCCTCACCTGCTTCTTCCCTCCCTCTGGATAGACTATACTTGTGTTTTTCTTTCATGTGGATGTGTATTTGTTTATACATTGGTTTCATATTAGTACATTGAGACTTTTTTTCCACTCTTGAGCTACTTTATTAAGATGAATGTGTTCTAACTCCACCCAGGTAAATACAAAAGATGTAGGGCCTCCATCTTTTCTTATGGCTAAATAGTACTCTACATTATTCATACACATATCACAGTTTATTAATCCATTCATGGATTGATAGGCACTTGGGTTGCTTCCACATCTTGGCAATTGTGCAAATTCTAAGAATTTGACCTCGGTAAATAATCAGGAAAGTCACAACTTCAGTTGTAGAGGTGCTCTCTGCAATGTTTGTAATATCAAAACATTGGAAATATCCTAAAGGCACAATGGAGACTTTTTAAGCTATCTAGTTACATTCATTAAATGGAATATGGTTCAGCCGTTAAAATTATGTTTCTGACATGCTGATAACCAGAAAAGGGAGTATATAAAACACAACCATGCTGTATGATCCTACTTTTTATTTTTTTAACTGTGTTTGTATCCATGCCACTGTATTACAGAAATAATAGAACTTGGTCTTCCAACTCCATAGCTACTAGCCACATGTGGATACGTAAATGTGAATGATTTAGAGTCAACCAAAATTCGGCTCCTCTCTGGCACTCCCCACACATCACATGCTGAACAAGTACACGAGGACAGTGGCTACTGTGCCAGGTGGAACACAACAGCACTTCCAGCACGTCAGAGGGTTCCACCATGTGAGCTGGCAGAGAAGAATGTATAGCCATGGGGGCTTTCATTTTCTTCTCTTTATTTTCCACTTTTCTATAATAAACATGAATGATATAATAATGTTATAATAAATATATAATTTAAGTAATAAATAATGTTATAATAAAAGTATTATTACTTTATTTTTTTAAGAGTCAAAATAAACTGAAACAGGGAAGAAGGGAATGGGGAAAACACTTGTGGGTGTAGGTGTCACCCAGGGCCACACATCACAAGAGTCCCTTTGCTCTGGGCAGCTCAAAAACTGGAGCCCATAATCTCCATTACCCCAGCAATACCTCTGCACCCACAGGGGGGAGCAGGAGAGATGGATCAGGCCCAGGCAAAAAAAAAAAAAAAAAAAAAAAAAAAAACCAGCAGACTCCTGCTGCTCTTACTTGAGAAATGGTTCCATAGTTTTTCAAGAATAAACACTTCTCAGGTTGTTACATGCCTTTGATGAATTACCAGCATGACAAAATGGTTGTTTCTGCTCACTTTGTCTGGATTTATAGTAGCTTTCTGGGAGAGAGGATTTGCCGACCTTCTCACTTGGCCATAGCAAAAGTAGCCATAATATAGATTTAAAAAATAATAATCCTGGTATTGAACAAGACTTGGGAGAAGAGGAACTTTCAAACTCAAGGACCAAAATAAATTTGTTCATGCTTTCTAGAGGCCAACATGGAAATACATATCCAAAGTCTTAAAAGTATTATAGCATTTTACTCAATTATGTCACTTCTAGAAACCTATTCTAAAAAAAGATTCATGGATGTGTACAGAGATTTAGTTACAAGAATGTACATGACAGAGCTGTTTGTAACAACAAAAAGCCAAATTCAAATTAAAAGCACAATAACAAGATACATCCTCGTGATGAACTATAACAGCCATTAAAATAATCTTATGCAGAAATATTTAATGCCATGTAACATATTGATAAATATTAAGTTTTAAAAATGAGTGTTAATACACTGTAAAAGGTATCATTTCATTCTTTTTTTTAATCTATTATAACATAATTGGGGTAGGAAGTTACCACTTTTCACATGTTCTATAATGAATATATATTGCTTTTGTCATAAGAAAGAAAGGTTATTATTTTTTAAAAGGTAAAATCATATTCATTAAGATATGAATGAATGAACTTGTACTTAGAACTTGAAATAAAATTATTACTATAATTGAGTAGCTCTAGGTTTCCTGGCTACCAAAAAGAGTAACACAAAAAATTACATAGATTTTCACTGTTTGATTTATCCATTCTTATCAGAGATAAACTACCATCCCTGCACTAAATTCTAAGAGAAATGCATAACATACATTTCTCAACAACACTAACACCTACCCTATGGTGCAGGCACAGTAGCAAATTACTCATGGTCCGCATATTTGTTTTAACTTTATCTGTAGTTGCTTAAGAACTTGCCCAGCCCATATTCTAGAGAATAGACTTTCAAAGATCCCACACCTTGCTAAGGGACAAACCACACACACACACACGCAGAGTGCCTATTTTTTCCATAACATACTCCCATACCTGTTTTCTACCATAACAAAACAGTCCCAAAATGAATGAGATATTTTCAACCTGACACTAATGATGTAGCATCTGGCTTTTATGCAATATTTTGACCATGGCACTGTTTCACAACAAATGAGAATCCTCACAGATAAAAAGGATCTTGAAGAGCATGAGATGTAGGATACTTTGAGAATGTGCATTTCTTAGTAATATTATCTGTTTAAGGACCCTCTGAGAAGAGAAAGTAGACAAAATCAGGTCAGTGGCTGTGGGAGGTTGCCCCACAGTTTGATGGACGTCACAAAGGCAGGTCTCAAGCTACTGTCATTCCACCTGAAATGGCTCCTGGGAAGCTGACGGTCACCGTGACAAGAAATATAATAGCTTCTAGAACAATACACAAGACTTGTGTTTGTCAGAGTTGGAGCCCCTGAAGGCTCTGACATGTGGAGTAGGGGAATGTGGGGAGTTGTGTCTACTACCTTTTCTGGATTTTGTCTATTAGTTGCTATAGAAACAATTTAAATTAGCTTTCCCCTTTGTTTTTACCTACAGTTTTTCTCTGATCCTATGGATCCAAGTCACTCACAAAGAGAGCAAAGGTGTCACCAACTTGGGAGACTGCTGAAATAGTTCCCTTCTTCTAAATCCTCTGCATCCCCAGATACTTCCCACTCCATATCTCATGCTTACCTGCAACGCCAAAATCAAATCTTTCCTGACCTCCTGTGTGACCTTTCTTTCATCCGTGACCTCTAAGAGTGCTGTGCACTATACAACCCATTGACGCCCACCTTACATATCCCCAAATGAGCCATAAGCTCTGAAATTTGGGGCCCCTTACCTGGCACCTGCCATAGTACTTAGTGCATAAAACTAGCCAGAGTAGTAGGAAAGCTGGAAGAATTAGCATTTAAGCAGACAAAAGATCTGAGTTACCAAGGGAACTATTTTGAAATCTTAGAAAGCTTGTGCTCTGGAGGATGGGCCGGACAAGCATTTTTCATACTGTTAAGAAGCAACCCATTGGTAGATCATGATATCAATTTTGATGTATAAGACTTACAATAAGAGTAAATGCTGCTTCATAAAATGTTTGTTATGGGTATGAAAGTGTGTGTGTGTGTGTGTGTGTGTGTCTGTTTTGTCCCTTAGCAAGGTGTGGGACCTTTGAAGATTAAACTCTGGGTCATGCAAATGGAGTTTTTTCAAAACAGTTTATAAGGCAGTGATTTAGACAAACTGTTTAGAATATTAACCAAATATTCAATTCAACTCTAACAAAACACCTCTATCTAACAATTGGGGCATATTATTTTCAATGGCAGAGAGTTTCCAGCCCATGAAAAATTTCAAATAGCATCCAAGCCACAGCTTTTCACAGAGGGTACTCAGGTAAGTAGCAGAAAGTTAAAAGAAAACTTTAAGTTTTCTCTCCATTCTATGATACTATCAGTCTAGCTCACAGGTAATTCGCTACCACTGAAGTTGCAATTAGGGGAGAAATGATTACACATACACAGCTTGAATTTCATTTGGCTATGTATATTGCAATAGCCATTATATTGACAGGAAAGGTAGAAAGTGATATTTAGACCAGACGGTCTCAACCTAGATCATCAGAATCATCTGGGGAGATTATAAAAGATAACCATGAATGAATCTCAACATGTATCATTGAAACACAGGCCCCCAAATTTGTTTTGTTTTAGAACCCTCCCAAATAAAGGTTAATTTACATGTATAAAATATGTAAATCACATTGTATAAAGCACAGAAAAAAAGAAAATAGAACTAAAATTTTACATGAAGATCATAAAAGGAAAAAGCTTAAAAATGTGAAATTAGGGGATTTGATTTCTGCTCAGAATGAAGAGAGCTGAATAAAGCATCATTCCAACATGCTTACATACATCAAATAAAAAGCCAAATAAACCACAAGTTCATATATTCCTGAAATCAATTAGAAGACTGAGATCACAGGAGCATAAATTAGCCCAAAATCTGAAGACAGGCACCTACAGGAAGAGACAAGACAGGAGCACCTGTCTACCAGCTAACAAGCATCAGGTAACAATAACAATGGACTATGGCTGGGAGAGTTGAAAGGGCATGGAAACAGACCACTCTGAGGCCCAGAACAAAGGAAGACCTAAGACTGATCGTGGCACAGACATTGAAAAACTCCTTTGGTAAACCACCTCTAACCATAAACACAAGGTATCACTAGAAGAATTTGAAGTCAGGATGCACAGAAGGCTAACCACAGCAACAATGAACCTCAAATTCAGTTTAACACCTGACTAGATTGATCAATCTTCACACTAACGACCTAATATAAATAGAAAGGTGTGCTTATTTCTAGGCATAAAAATTATCTATCCCAGTTTCTAATGTCCTATATAAGATGCCTCATTCTCAACCAAAAATTACAGGGCATATGAAAAAAACCACATACCACATACAAGAGACACTACACAGTCAAAATATATGAACCAAGAAATGAATAGAACTGAAAGGAGAAATAGAAACATCTACAATTGTAGTCAGAGACTCTAACATTCCTCTCTTAGTGACTGGTAAAACAAATAGGCAAAAAATCAATAAGGACATAGAAGACTTGAAAACCCTAGTAAGCAACTTAATCTAATTTATATTTGTGGGACATTCTACACAACAACAGCAGACTACACATTCTTTTCCAGTGTCCATTGAACACTCATCAAGATAAACCATATTCTGGGCCCTAAAAACAAATATGAACAAATTTAAAAATCATGCAAATTATATTCTGGGATAGTAAGAGAATTAAAATAGAAATCAATAACAAAATCTTCTAGAAAATTCCAAAATATCGTAAAACAAATGACACACTTTAAAATAACATATGGGTCAAGAGGTAGTCTCAAGTTTGGAACAGAATAGAGAACCAAGAGATGAACCCCACTACTTATCGCCATTTGATCTTTGACAAGCCTATAACAAATATTCAGTGGGGGAAAGACTCCCTATTTAACAAATGGTTCTGGGTTAACTAGCTGGTGACTTATACAAGACTGAAACTGGACCCACACCTTTCACCTTTAACTAAAATAGACTCACATTGGATTAAAGATTT